>JAOEGS010008561.1:123393-145104 GCA_025447755.1 Corythornis vintsioides | reverse complement strand
ATTTATATATGTATATAGCTAGTTCCACTGCATCAATCTTTAGCAGTGGAATCAGATGTTTCCTGGACACCCAGGCTCAGGAGCCAGGAGCCAGGGATGGGAAGCAGAGAGAGGCCATCACATTTACAGAGGAAGTGGTCAGGGACCTGCTACACCACTTGGATGCACACAAGTCTATGAGACCTGATGGGTTACACCTAAGGGTGCTGGAAGAGTTGGCAGATGTGAAGTCCTGGCTAACTGGTGAGGTCCCCATGGTTTGAAGGGTAGCAAATACCCATGTACAAGAAAGGCAGAAAGGAGGAACCGGGAAACTATAGACCTGTCAGTCTGACCTTAGTACCAGGGAAAGTCATGGAGCAGATAGTCTTGAGGACCATTTCAAGTCATACAGAGGACAACCAGGGGATCAGGCCCAGTCAGCATGTGTTTATGAAAGTCAGGTCCTGTCTGATGAACCTGATCTCCTTCTATAACAAGATGACCCGACTATTGGACAAGTCAAAGGCTGTGTATATTGTCTACCTAGACTTTCAAAAAGTATTTGACACTGCTTTCTATTCCCATAGAATTCTTATGGAAAAACTGTCTGCATGGCCTGGATGAGCACATGATCTGCTGGATCAAGCACTGGCTAGATGGACAGGCCCAAACAGTGGTGGTCAATGGAGTTAAATGCAGCTGGTGGCCAACCACAAGTGGTGTTCCTCAGGGCTCAGTACTGGAACCTATTCTGTTTGACATCTTTATTGATGACCTTGATAAGGACATTGACTGTATCATTAGTAAGTTTGCAGATGACACTAAGTTATGCAGGAATGTTGATCTGCATGAGGATAGGGAGGCTCTACAGAGCGACTTGGACAGGTTGGATTGATGGACCAACGTTAATGGTCTGAGCTTCAACAAGGCCAAAGGCTGGGTCCTGCACTTGGGCCACAACAACACCATGCAAAGATATAGGCTTAGGGAAGTGTGGCTGTAAAGCTGTCTGATATAAAAAAGACCTGGGGGTTCTAGTTGATGAGACTGGATGTGAGTCAGCAGTGTGTCCAGGTGGCCAAGAAAGCCAATGGCATCCTGGCTTGGATTAGAAACAGTGTGATCAGCAGAAGTAGGGAGGTGAGGCCAAACCTTGAGTATTGTGTCCAGTTCTGGGCACCTCAACACAAGAGAGATACTGAGGTGCTGGAGCAAGTGTAGAGGAGGGCAAGGAACCTGGTGAAGGGCCTGGAGAATAAATCTTATGAAGGGCAATTGAAGGATCTGGGACTGTTCAGTCTGAGGAATAGGAGGCTGAGGGGAGACCTCATTGCTCTCTACAACTAACTGACAGGAATTGTAGAGACATTGGTGCTGGTCTCTTCTCACAGGTAATTAGTGATAAAACAAGAGGGAATGGATTCAAGCTGCAACAGGGTAGATTTAGACTGGGCATTAGGGAAAAATCTTTCACTGAAAGAGTGGTCAGAGACTGGAATAGGCTCCCCAGAGAGGTGATTGAGTCACCATCCCTGGATGTGTTTAAGGGTCATTTGGATGTGTTTTTTAGGGGTGAACTTTGCAGAGTAGGGTTATTGTTTGAACTTGATGACACCAAGGGTCTTTTCCAACCAGATTCTATTTATATGTATTCCATTTTTATTATTATTATTTTAATTAAAGCTGTTCTAGTTTCCTTTTCTAATATAAGTCAGTCTCTCTTACTCCCTTTCTCTTCCCCTTTGGGGAGGGAGGGGGGTTAACAGAGATCATCTGTTATAGGTCTAAGGGACTGCCCTGACCCTAAACAGTGACACACTGCAACCTGAATTGCATCTTCAAGGATAGTGGAGCTGGTGTTTGTTTGGTGATTAAATTTTTATGTTGGGGAAAAAAAGGGTCTTCCAAGAACTCCAGTAAACTTTTTTTTTTAAAATCTTTTTTATATATATATATAACCCAAAGAATTGGAACAGGTGTCATCTCGTTCAATAATTCTTCAAATTTTTATGACTCATAATACACTTATGGTAGAAGATGCTTTAGAAATGCAGATGTATGTGACAGATTGATGTGCACAGGCTTTCAGTCCAGAAATGCGTATGTAGAAGACATATGAACTTAAACAGTTTTTGCTACAATCTGTCAAAAATGCAAAGTCAGTTGAGGACTTCCTTTTCTGGTCAGTGGACTGTGATTAAGTGTACTGTGGCTATGATGCATCTCGACATACAAGTGACTTTGTTAGACAGATGCTGTACAACCTCAGGCATTCAAGTTGTCTAAATAGTCCAGATTTGGGATTTGGTTGGTTGGTTGGGTTGGGTTTTTTTGTTTGTTTTTAAGAGTTTAAACATGAATTAAGGTACCTCAATAAGAGAAAGTGTTGTTTCAATTGCAATATATGTATTCAAAAATACATCCTTATGAAATAGAGTGTTAGGGAGGAAACAGTGAAAAAATCTGGCAACGGACAATCCCTTTGGCAAAAATTACACTCAGCTTGTGAAACAAATGGAATTTGTGTAAGCAAGCTCTGTGGTTGACTTTGGGAATCTTAATATTCAGCTGATTTTTCAGACTGCTTATGAAAGTAGTGTCTAGTTATAATTTAAATTAGCTAAATTTATCTGTGAAAAATATAAATATCTAGACTGGAAAAATTCTCAAGTGAGCCAAAGAACTTTAGTATGTGTATTACACATGTAAGATTAAAGATACTTTATGTCTGTGTGAGTGGGTTTAGTTTTGGGTTTATGGTAAGGCTTCTTCAGTAAATTAATTTTAAAAAGCTCACCTCCATTTATATTTGTTTAACCAGTTCATTATGCAGAGTAAAAGCTCTGTAAGTTACCAAAGGTATGAGTGTCTCTTGATCTCTGAAGACCTGGTGGTGTTTTAAAGCAACATTCTGAAAAAGTAGAATGACAGTTTGGAACAAGAAGCTGCTTTCATAAGTCTTTTAAAGAGGGGGAAATTGCTAAAATACTATAATTGCTTTTGAATCTTTTTTGTTTTGTTTTTTTTTAGTGTTTGTAAACAGAGTATTAGTCCTCATACCTTAGTAGTAAAACAGCTTTTTACTGTAATGAGAAGTATTCCTTTTTCATTCAAAATCTGACAGAATATTGTGGAATCTGGCTGAGCTACCTAAATATACAAGAAGTCTCTTTAAGATGTACTGAAAAAAAAAAAAAAAAGAAATGTCTGGTTTATGGAGAAGTGAAAGGAAGAAGCTGGGTATTTAATCTTCTTAGATACTGTATGCATTAGAATGATGAATGGAGTGGATATAAAGATGCAACTAGCTCTGACCACACATCCATTTTACCATTGTTGGCCCTTTTTTTACTGTCCATGTCAATGTTTTTATCCCTTATCTGCAAGAATGAACCTGGTGTTTTCTCTGACACAACTCTAAACCTCATCTTCAAATATTGCAAATAATTAAAGATGATTTAAATAAAAGTATAGGAAATTAAATACTAGTTTTGCATATAAAGTGGGCTTAATGTTCTAGGTGTGATTCCAGATCACTCTTTTAGACTGTTAACTTTACATTCATATTTAACAAATGACATTATTCAGTTTCATGGGGTCACTGTGTCAAAATGTCTGTGTTAGAACTTTAATTTATTTCCAGAGGTTCTTTGGGTGGGCAGATAGGAGTGGTGTGTTAGAATGATTTACCGTCTCCAATTCCCCATGTGGATTTTAAGGCTTGGAATGTAGACTATGATGTAAATTTTAAGTCTATATGGATTCAGCTTCTCTGTAGTGGCAGGCTGAATGAATGGGACTCATGTCCCAAATGTGGGAGGCTAACCCTCTTCCTATATATTGATGATGCCTCTAATTCTTTGTCCTGGTAAGTGTTATTTTTTCTCCCTCTCTCCTGTTAACATTAATGGAATATATGCATGTGTGATTGTGGCCAAATTTTGGTTTGTTGTCATCCTGTCTTGGAAAGCCTGATGGCCCTTTATCAGATCAGCAGTTATTGGGTACAGACAAGAGATCCTAATCGGAATGTGTGATAGTTTGGGAACGTTTTTAAAGCTGTCATCCAGCTTCACTGAATCATAGGTTATTTTTTTAATTGCAAAATTTATTTTGCTGTGCTATAAATTAATTCACGTGTTATCAGTGATGATCTTTGCTGTGGGACCGCTGACTTTGTACGCTAAGATAGTCAGGCACCAAGTGTAAATTTCAGTGACTGACTAAAAGTGCAAAGGAAATGAGTGGGTAATGAGAGCAGAGCAGCCAGTTCTTTAATTGAATTAAAAGCCGGGTGACACCAATGCAGACACCTGTCCAATTACAGACAGGCCAAGGTGTTTACCATTGCTGTACAAGCCATTTGAAGATGACAGAAATCTTTCCGCCCACAGATTAACATAATGAAGGAGAACAGATTACAGTGGATGCTGGCCAAACAGATAGGTTGGCAGCTGAGAAAAAAAAGTAGTTTGCTGAAGTATGTAAATAAAATCTGTGCACTTTCTATTGCCTACCTACGCAGCACATCTGTTTCTTTGTTGAGAGAAAAGAGTGCAAGAATACACGTGAAGGAGAAACATAAATTAGGAAATGAACTTTTTTTTTCCCCACATTGCTGCCTTAGAGGAATGAATTAATTAATTAATTTAGCCTAAACTTCCTGTTGCATAAGGGTTTTTGTTTGTTTGGGATTTTTAACCCTCAGATTCTGACTGCCCTTCACAATCAATGTACACTCTGTTGCACTGCAGCTACTTTATAGAAGCATTTCTACTTTGTTAAAAGTAAACCAAACAGCCCAAACCAAATCTTCTGCAGCTTTTGGCATCTTTCTGGATGCGTGCTAATGCAGTGCCTGAAGCCATTGGTGACCCCACAGAATGTCTTCCATCAGGAAATGCAAGGAGCATTAATTCACTGCTTCATAAGAAAAGAATGTTGCGAGTGCTAAATGTCCAAATAAAACTAAATTGCTTCCCACAGCACAGCAGAGTGGATAGGGAGATGGCATACACATTATACCATGCTTCTCTTGACCGAGAACTTGCAAATGTCACAGTTAGAGGATTTGATTTCTGCATGTGTTTATTTGCTGAAGGAAATTTCAATAGTACCTTTTATATTTTCCCAAGTTTAACCTTCTGTGGTCTGGAAATAAGTGCTTTGTCTTACACAAGTCTCACACACATCCAAAAGAAAAAATAATTTTTTTTTTGACTGATGAAATTTCTCTCCTGAAGAATTTACTGTATATTCCAATATCCTGATTTACAGGGATAGTAATGCTTTAAAACATGATTATTTCCTATTTTCTGCTTTATGAATACTCTTAAAAATATTTACCACGCACATGGGAAGATTGCAGGGATATTTGCATCTGGTACATGATTACGTCTGAATACGTCTTTGTGTATAGTAGACCTGGACCTCAGAGAAGTCCAATAGAAAGATCATTGCAGCACCAACCTTCGAAGTTTTTGAATTAATTACAAGCAAAGACACAATCATTACAAATTCAGTGAAAATCTTATATTTTCCATGTTATCATATCTATTAGTAAGCACAATATGAACATTGTCCCACTCAGAAAATAATATATTTATGCTGTAACTGTTAAATTCTAGCATCAAATTCTCCAGGGTTTGGCGTTTGTGTTTTTTGTTGTTGGTGGTGTTTTTTTGTTGTTGTTTATTATTTTTTTATGGGGGAAGAAAAGACATTTTTTTTTTAATGAAACCAAAAGTTATGTTGCATTCTATGTAGTAAATCCATGAAGAGTAATAATAAGTAGTAATTTCATCTACCTGTGTGTGTACATGTAATGCTGAGGAAATTTGCAGTCTTTTTTTATTATTGCATGTTTGGACAAGAATTATGGTTCCCTGAGGTACTGTTGTTTGTGAAGCTGCTTTGCAAAACCCCAGTGTCAGATAGTTCCAGAATAACATAGTTTACTATAAATTTTTCCTTTTTTAAATGAAACACCTCATCGATTTTACAGAAAGCTAAGAGTATCAAGGAAATAAAACTGGAAATGACTGGAAATAAAACTTGACATGACTTGGACTTCTTTTTAATTTCTACTGCATTTTCATTCTATATTACTTTATTGTTGTACCTACTTTGAAATGGGAGCTGCTGATGTTTCTAAAAATGAGTCTAAACCACATTTTTTCCCATGTAGTCCTCCTGCATATTGGAGTTCAAAACATTGTGTAACTTCCTGAATTGGTAAACTATGATTTGTTGCATTAGCTACAACAAGCAGCTGATCAACATGTGGGAATCTAGCAACTCTCCTCTGTAAAAATAAGCAGGACCTGATAAAACAAGTTTACAGATTTTTTTTTCTTGTAAACCCTAGGTTTCTATGTCACCTGAATTATACTGCTGTACTAGTATAGCAAATACTTGATATATATGCTGCCACTGAAGTAATGGAATAAATGTGGTATGTTTCACACACACAAACAAAGTTATGGATGAAGAGGGGAAATGTTGGAGAGAAAGCATTAAAAAAAACTCGTTGTGGAAGACAGTTAGAGGTTCCCTGGGAAAAGAAAATGAATAACTGAAAAAAATTTGCAAGAGAAGGACTACGAAGAAAACTTCTCCTTTATTGTCATTGTTGTATTAAAATATTCAACTCAATATTGAAGCTGTGTCTGTTATGGTTAGCGTAACTAAAGAAAGTTAGCCATATCATTACTATTAAGAATTTAATTAAAGCAGTATTCTTAATATATTTTGCAAAATTTAAAACGGCATAATAGGAATGAAACCTTGAAATTTTCCTTTTCTGCCTGTAACAGTGGAAACCTGTAACAGCAAACTTTAATTTTTCACTTCTGCCTGTGTATTTCTATAATCAGTCTGTACATACATGATACCTTACTTTCTTTTGTTGTAGGCATATTGACAGGCTTGCATCCCTCCACAAACTATGCTGTAACCCTAACTGCTTGCACTTTGGCTGGCTGTACTGAGAGCTTGCATGCATTGAACATCTCCACTCCACAAGAAGGTAAAGTAATTTCAAAGGTCTTGACTTCCACATTTCAGTCATGAATAATAAAACAGGAGAAGAGCTAAATGCTGCAAAGCCATTTGCTGGAAAACCCCAACCTAATTTGATGACAAAGTGCATTGCCAGACCATAATTGCTCCATTTTTTGGGGGGGTGCGAAAATGAATCAAACTCCATACCCTTTAATGACATGCATCTTTAATAGATGTAATGCAGATTAATGGGCTTTTTAATTGCTGTTACATTGTTCATGCAAGAGCCTTGTCATTAATATGAAGCATCTGAAAGATTAATGAAAGCTTCCTCATTTTACTATGGCTCAGAAGTAAATCTAGAGACAGTCTGACTAAAAAGAATTGATTGTTTGGCACAGTATGAAATTGAGAATCAAATGGTTGATTTCCATGGTTTCTTTTAACTGCTAAACACCATCAATAGGCAACAATTATTTCAGTGTGATGAAACCTCCAAATGCCAATTGAGAGAGTTATTAATCACTGCTCAGATTTTCCCTTTTTTTTTTCCAATATATTTTTATCATAGAATCATAGAATAATTTGGCTGGAAGAGGCCTTTAAGATCATCAATTTACATGTTGTTGTGCTGATACTTAGAGGTTGTGACTAATTTAATGTTTTCCATGCTTATATTAAGAACTCTAGAGCAGTAAGAAAGAGAAAATACATTACAGTTCTTACTTCAGATTAGTAGGCTTATAAATAACACACATAACTACTGGAGCAAATGGTCCCAAAATACGTGACATATCTAACTATATCTCAATATTCTCATATCTAGCTATTCTGTAACATTGCTAGAACAGCAGTTTAATGTGAACATATTAGCCATTGCAAGCAGCACCAATCAAATAAAAATCCAATTTTTGCCTCTTGGAAGTTCTAAAAAAGTGACTGAGTTTGTCTGGTGGCATTATCCATGAAAGAGTGTATCTTCTGACAGCCAAATAGTTAATGAACTTTGTTATATAAAAGTGAAATACAGTACTATATATTTCTTTCTGGTGTAATTAAAACATGAATAGTTTGTCTATTTTCTCAGCTTAGTGAATAAAGCAGAAATTTGTACATGTGTTTGAGAAAAGCATCCACTGTTTTCAGGTGCGATGTATTGAGAAGGGTTTTTTTGGTGTTTTTTTTTTTTTGGTTGGTTGGTTTTGTTGTTGTTTTGGGGTTCTTAGTGGGCTTTTTTGTTTGGCTTTTTTGTTGTTGTTTTGTTTTCTGAGAGGTCAAATAAAGCCATGGGGAACGTGTTTTATCCCTCAGAAGAACTGAACAAAAAGTCAATGTGTGGAGTTTCTGTTTTTGGATGCTCTTGTTGCATGCTCTTAGTAACAATAAATTGATAATACCGAAGACAGACACCATATCACACCCTCCAGCTATCCCTTTTTCCCTATTGAAACATTCATTATATTGTTTTCACTGCTAGTTATTGTTTTAAATTGCTAGCACAGAGCTTCTTGTAAATTACAAGATATTCCTTCCAGACTAAGTCCTGAGTTCTGCTCCCCTTGTGATATTCAGTGGGATCACTTGTGCTTCCGGAATATAACTCATTGGAACAGTGACAGGTCTCAGCTTTTAAACTGTTATCCGTTGCCAACTTCCACTGTATTATATAAGTACAATCTATGCTAAACAAATATTACTAAGTGTATTGAATTATGAAAAGTCTAACATAAGCGGGAATGCCTAAGAATAGAGCATCTGCACTTGTGATTAGAATGATCACTTTGTAGTTCGGAGTAAAAAGGATGAAGGAAAAGAAAATAGTTTGTATTAAAAAAAGGACTGTACTAAAAATTGCATACTCTTGCTCAGTGAAATCAAGATGGAAAGAAAAGTTTTATGAGCATAGTTATTCTCCTAAAAAGTATATTCTCATCTTTCATAGCAGTTTGAGTAGGAAACCTCACATATAATAGGAGAATTCTCAATATGCCAGTATGTTGTGAGCTTAAAATCTCTTCTGAAATTAAAACTTTACCCAAAATCATTCTGGAAATATGTATTCACTGACATTATTTATTATTGGTGGTAATATAATAATATAAGTTATACTTTTTTTTTTTTTTCCACCAGCCCCTGAAGATGTGCAATCACCCACAGCAATATCCTTTCCGACGTTCTTACTCATGAGTTGGAATCCACCCAAAAAACCCAATGGTGTTATTACACAATATATTTTATATATGAATGGAGTACCAATTTACTTTGGAAATGGCACTAAATATGTTGTAAAAGGTGAGTTTCTTGCTAGAAAGCATATCAGATGAGTATCTCTTAGTTGCTAAGAATAGTTATACGACTGGCCCCTTCTTATTTCAGAGGAAAAGAAAAATAATTTTAAAATGGGCTGGATGGACTGTAAGACCAGATGGATTCAATTTTTCAAAGAATCCTTCATAGAATTATTTGTTGGGAGTCTCCGAAATGAGTGTCACCATGGTGTAGCTAAATCTCTTGTGCTGTGTTGTCCTCTTTCACAGGACCTGAGTAATCTTTTTAGTGGTTTTGATCTCATACCATCTAGCTCTCAAAGTAAGTACTGTAGGCTTTTGAAGACAAGATATTATGTACAGGTTTAATAGCTTTTCCCACTGTCTTCCTTAAATACTTTCAATTAGGGAGAGCTAGATGGTAAACCCATGTTTCTTTCCTGAGTAGCCCATGTTTAATTAGTTTGTTAAAAACATAACATTTTCTTCTGATAACAATTATGCAATGTGTCAATAACCAATTTGTATCAATACTCTTAAACTATCACATAGAAGCTAAATGACTGTTAGTTGACAATGCAATGAGGAATGGCAATCTGACCTCCTATTTTAATATAATTGACATAGATTAATGAATTATCCAAGTATCTTGTTTAGACATTATTTAAATAACAAAAAAAAAAACCAACCCAACAACAAAACAAACAAGAACAAGTATTGAGCTAGAAATATCACAGTGCAGCATAAGTGCTATTCTGGATCTGTTAAAATCTGTTAAAATTTGTATGTGGCAGTAGGTACAAGTGAAAATAAAGCATTTGATGTTGGGCAACTTGGAGAAAAAAAAGGGTACCAAGACCCTACTTTCTTTTTAATGTAAGGCCTAAAAATTCAAAGCCGTTTCTGCATCTTGAGTTAGTATAAAACATATTTAAAAATTCATATAGTTCAAATTTCTTTGCCTTACACAGGCCATAAGCTACTGGTGTGGTGGGTCAGTTTTGACACTGAAAAATGAATCCAGTTAGAAAACCTCCTGAAGGCTGTTGATGATTGCTATAATAAATAGTGCACACTTTAAGTCAAACTTTTTCATTCTGTATTCAAAGGTAATGGATTTTTCGTAACCATAGTAACCCTAGTGTATTTCTGGATAAATACATGAGGTATATACATTCTGGTTTTATTTTTGAATATAAACTACCACATTATGTATTACTAATAATATGAAAAATAGGATATAGGTTAGCATAATGACAGCTCAAACTAGTGTGCATTTTTCTTCTGCAAAAAAAAAATAAATATTTATCAAAAGTATAGGTTCAATTAATTTCTCCCCTCATGCCCCCAGTTTTCTGGTATTCTTGTAGTGCCATTTATCTTTTTTGCAAGATCTCCATTAATCTCTTATTGCCATACCATAACACTATTCTTAAGAATTTTGAAGTGCAAATAGTTGTGCTTCCAATCTTACTGAAATCATTACTGAAAGTTCACCATAGGTAGTTTAACTGTTGTGTTCATCTGCAACCTAGTTATAAATTAATAAGAAATGGAAAACACTTGAAGAAATGTTTACCATAAGTTTTGTTTGGTTGGTTTTAGATTCATGTCTGATTGTATTCTGACTCACAGCCAAAATGAAACCTTATTGATAGGAATTGTGGTAAAGTGACTTTTGTAATTGTTCTTAGAAAATATAGAAAAGGATAAATTAAAAAGGGCCAGGACTTGATTCCTTATGTTCTACCTCGAAATCTTGAATGATACATCAGAATACATTGTTAAACTAGTCTAAGGAGAAGTCATCTGGTTCATAAGCTTCCTAGAGGGGCTCTTCTTCTCTTATTTAGAAATAATTTATTTATACTTTTCTAGAAAATTTGTTTTTTTGGTCCTATAGAGCATTTAGTAACTTCACTTTCAATTAATTTTTAGGCATACTTAAGATATAAATGGAACAGAGAATCTTGCTTTAAAGAGAGGACTAGTGAATCACACTGTTGCCCTATGCAGTACAGTACAAGAACCACTCTGGCTTACCATGTTGAATATGGTGTGGAGATCAGTCTGTTTACTTTGCATCCATTTTATTTAGCTGCCAGTTTCTCACTCTGCCTGAGGGGGAAGAGGTGATGTGAGCCAGCAGGCTGGCATTTTGGGCATTAGAAATCCCAGTTGTTCTGAATCAGATTTAATCAAGAACTTGCTTAGGCCTGCATGTATCTTTAATTTGACCTGGTTTTGCTTCCTTTCAGAGCACAAGATTTTCTTCTTTGTAGGCTAGAGGTAAAAGAGGTATAACTTCTTTTTTTTTTTTTTTCTTTTCCTGAAAAATTATGGTTTTACAGTGAAAAGTTGCAGCTTCTGACTTTTCAGCCTCAGGACGATTTCCTACCTTTTTGTCTTCCCCTGTGTTCTTTCTTTTCAGCATTTATGCTAGTGATGGTGGTGACTTATTGCCTCAACACAGCATGTTATTGACCCTAAACAGAGAGACAAAGTTCATTGTCTCTGACATCTGTTTCCTATTCATTCACCAAAATGATTTTCCTAATTTAATAACTATATGGCTGTGTTCCTGACAAGTGGTCTATTACCAGGATGTCATAGATTCTCTCTGTGTTTTGAAGCATTGTATCTATTAAAATATTTTTTCCAAACCTTTCTTTTGAGGAAGGTTTCATGTCTGTCTACAAATTAGTAGTTTATTGACTTGTACTGCAGACCATGGAAAGTACAATCAGTTTAGGCCCATACTAATTAATCCATATCTTGAGGGGGGGGTGATATGTTTTCCCAACACCATAATTACAAATATTTTGTTAACTTAGTTTCTGATCCTGACAGTTTCTGAGGGCTTGAAACACTCATTTGATTTTCATGGAAATTCATTTGTTTCCTCTAGGGGTTGAGCTGTAATTAAAAAGGAAACCCTTTAAAAGCACATATGGCAAATGTACACTTTACAACATTGAAAAGGGGGACCCATTAGGCATCCATCATCCATTAGTCCATTCACATATTTTCCTCATATTGACAAATTCAGCTTCAGTGTGCTAACAAAGCACTGAAATGAAGCCAGCCCCTGTATTGTAACACTGTTGTTGACTGTCTGAACTTTTCTGCTATCCACGTTATTAATTTGCCTTATGTGGTACTAATTCCTCATGCAATTTGGCTGTTATTTCACATCTTGAATTCTGGTGAAAGCCTAATTTCTCCAATGGGTTAGGGGCAGGGCAGGAGGAAATGCAGGGTCCAGGATCAGAGGTGGGATACAGGCTTTGTGATTCCATGCCCCTGTGCTCATGCTTTCAGTGCCTCTATGTGAGAGTGCAGAAACTGAAGCTCAGGGAAGCAATTGCAGTAGAGTTCTGCTCTCCAAACCCACATACTTTATTGTTCTGTAGTGATAACAAGCAGCTCTGAAGAGATGAAGAAGCTCATACAGTTATCTTCAAAACTCTTAACATATTCCCACGGATCTTACAAAGGCTTTTGATTTTAGGAAAATAGGAGTTCATTTTTACTATGGAGAGGAAAATATGTTTCTCTTACCCATACAAACACTCATAGTCAAAAATTTAAGCTTCTACTTTGTAAGGTGTTGATTTCTTACTGTAATTCTTTTTTTTTTTTTTCCCCCGTGTTTTTAAATTTAAGTAAGTATTTGTTCTAGTTTTCTCTTTCCTTAAAATGAGTGCCCAGAATTTCCAACCTGCCTTAGATGAAAAATAGGATGAATTTTGTACCCAGAAGTGCTAGTCTGTAGTGGCCTGAGCTGGTGGTACCAATACCACTAACAGAAAGGTGCTCTAATAAATGCAGAAGGTTGTAGCATAAACAGAGATAGTAATGATGAGTTGTGACCCATGTGCCAAGTTATGTTTTTGGTGAGAATCTTACTGTTGTGAAGAATCTTTATAAAAAAGATTTGAGCAAAATATTGTTTTATTCTTAAATGATGAGCATTTGTTGGTCTAAGAAATGTTCATTTCCTAACATGTTTACAAAGGGAGATGACTTTGTAGATCTCTTTGGAAAACAAAAACTGTATAAATCTATCTTTGCACTGAGGGTGTACATCTGCATTTTTTTGCAGCACTAAACACTTGACAACATTAACAAATTGTGTTCATATAATTTTCCTAGCAGAATCTAATGAATCATGAATCTTTAAAAGGAAGATATTCTTATTAAGACTCATCTGTATGAAACTTATTTTTCTCCGCCAACATGAAAGAGGTGTTTCAGGAAAAGAATACTGACAACTGTGTTACAAGGGCAGATCCTCAACCAAGTTAAACCAGTATAGAGTTATCCTAAATTACATGACCAAGCATTTAGAAAACTGTGAAAGACTGGTTTGTACCATGTTTCTGGGAAAAATATTAAGGAGAGCCTTGGAATAGGTGGGTAAGAGCTGTCTTCACAATTTTCTCTGACACTGTGATCTGAGTTTTGGCTTATTCAAATTCTTATTTGACCTGAGTGTGGAAAGGATGATCCTTCAAAACCAGCATCCAATAGGAGCCGTATTTTTCAGTGAGGAAGAGGCAGATGTTTGACATCTGTGCAAGCAAGGCTTAACATATTTGAACTTTAAAACTAGGAGAACCACAAATTAGTATCTATTTGTTTGGGTTTTTTTAAGTTGCTCTAAAGCAGTAAAAATTACAGGACTCACTCCTCACAGCCATGTACAATTACAACATTTTAATGAAAACTGGCCCTTTTTGTCCTTGTTATCACTATGACTACTACTGCTTATTTTAAATGATAGATAATGATAATAACAGCAAAATCCATTATAGTATCAATATTTTACTAATTGCCAAGTGAAACAATTTTCAAGAATATACACAGAATTTTATGTAGAGGATAATTACCATTGTATGGTAATTAATGTATGTATCACTGCAAGTAGCTTAATTATTGAGAAGAAAATACATAGTTTTAACATGTAGTTCTCATGGTTACTTTTAATAGTTTTTAGCTACAGCCATGATTAAAAACACCAGTTTCCAAACTTAAGGATTTTTGCATTCCTCTGGTTTAAATCCTGACCGAAGATGACAGGCAACTTTTGTCTTAAAGGACAGCTAGAAAAATTCTGTAGTCCTCTAGTATGAGTTTATTTCCTGTCTTCCAGGTTCAGTGAAATATATATGTATAAATATCAAATGAACCCAGGCTGTTCTTTCACTGGAGTGTTCTGGAAATAACAATACAATGTTAGTGCTAGATTGTTGTATAACTCTGAATGTAACTCTTCCTCAGTTTGTTTTTGTGGTTTGGGTTTTTTTGTTGGTTTTTTGTTTTGGTTTTTTTTTGTTTGTTTGTTTTGTGGGTTTTTTGTTTGTTTTTTTTTGGTTGTTTTTTTTTGTAAAGCAGAGACATTTAACACCAGTGTGAGCAATGAAAAGTTAGTCCTCACCTCTTCACAGAATTGCTTTTCTGATATGTCTTGCATATGATTCAATGAGGTATGCCCCAAGTGTCTCTTTCTTATTTTAGGGTCTTGCAATATCATGCTACAGTTACAGTCCCAGCCCTTATATGTGGCTTAGAAAAATACCCAGCTGGTAAGGGCTATAAGAAATAGCATCTTTTCCAGGATAGTATATAAGGAGCACCTGCTCTTCAGACTTACTTCTAACCCAAGGGTGCATTTAAGTAAACATTCAAGTAAACATGCATAGATGCACCTAGCACTAGAGGGCAGAGTACACCAGTCTTACAAGAGAAACTGTCCTCTAGAAGTTGTAGTATCTAAGGAACTACATTCGATCCACCTGAGATGGCAACACTGACATTGCTGGTGACCGGTACTATTGTAATTAATTCCACAGATCCAGAATGCAGATTCAGCAGGCACAAAACCAAAGGGCAAATGGGCTATCTGAGTCTGGCATTCTGGTATTTCAGCTTCAGACAGAAAGATCTGGTACAGTTATTGGACTTAATAATACAGATCTGGGGAATTTAGAAGGGCGGGGGCTGGGGTAAGGCTAAAAGCATTATGTTTATTTGTAGCAGCTCTGTTGTATCATTTTCTATTGCAGTGCATTAGTGCAGTGTTAAATAAAATCTGCTTATTTAAAATCCTTTTAAATAGTGTTTAAATATTTCCTGCTGATACAATCTGCTAAAGTAGTTATCCTTGCTGCAGATTTCAGTTAACCTTGTCTCAGATATTAAGCCTGAAGCTACGCAGACTTTTAGGGACCTTGATTATAGAGCTAAACCTAATGGTGTCATTATAAAACCACAGCTGGACAAGCTTCTGGAGTCCTTGTCCTTTGATCAGATTTGGGTAACACAGCAAGCCAGGAAAGAACTCACGCTAGCCCTGCTGGAATTGCTGAGCTCTCAGGTTTCTTGAATACCACTTTCTAAAAATTAGAATGCAACACAAATTAAAAAATGGGAGTGATTGGTACCTCCCAGTCTTCTGTATGTACCAAAGCAAACTGGATCAAATGGATTCTCCAGAGCAAATAGGTTCTCCGGAGCTAGTAGCTGTAGAACTAGTCCCACTGCTCCACAGTTTGTTTTTTATTTTTGTTTTGTTTTTTTTTTTTTTGTAAAATTCCAAGAATTAAAAACATTAAAAATTGAAAACTCCCAGATTCTTTAGTCCTGTGATTCTACTTCAAAATTACTTGTAAGGATTGGACATATATAAGCTTTCTAATACTTTATTTTCTCCTTCATAGATATCTAGATTGGTCAGCAGACTTAAAGATGCTGAGATCTCTTCAAAAGACAGTGTGTACTGAGGAGACAGATTTCAGTGATGTTCATTTAGTTCCATTAGTAAGATTTAAATACAGCCTTTTTTAGTCCTAAGTAAGCAGAATTTACTGGCCCCACATGATCACCTTGGAGGTGTTCTGAACTGTCATGGGGATTTGCAAGGTCTTCTCCAAGACACTGCAGTTAAATAACAGCAAATTCTTACTTTGACACTTTCTGAGGTCAGTTTGTTGTCATGTTGCCTGTGTGAATCTCTGTTGGGCAAACTGGCCCAATCATCTGCACCTTGTCTACATTCCTTTGGGACTTCTGAAGGGCACAGTCTGTTTCTCTGCATGTTGTCTTTCATTAGTGAGAACTTTATGCAGGATCTTATCAATTGATAGAGTTTCTTTTTTGTCACCATATGACAACTGCTCATGCTATTAAACATTGAGAGGTCTCCTTAGGTTATAAGAACTAGAATTTGCTTTCTTGGCCTTATTGAGCTCAATAGCCTGAGGTACTTTTTGTGGGATATTATTTTTAGCAGTATGTTTGGTAATTGCAGTTTACTTGAAGCTAATAGGACAAAGTTATGGGTTCTGTTTAGGTTTTTAATTTTGCTGATAAAACATACACATGAGTTTAAGTCAAGATTTCCTTCAATCACTCATTTGTTAAGTGCTTTAGAAAATATCAGAAACAGTGTAAGGTGTTATTTTCAACTTATAAATCATATGATTCTAGATAAAGAAAGCCATTTCCAGTTTCCTAAGAGACTTCTTTTTTTTCCAGGATCATTTTGAAATGCTTTGAAATATGTAAATAATTTATGCTTCGTTTCAGGTAATGATAGACTCGTGAATAAATATATGACACCTCTTGCATAGATGGATGAAGGCCAAACCTTCTGCTTCTGCTTGAATTTCTTGATATCTGTTCATATACTTCACTTAACTCTAACTTGATAGGCTTGGGAAGAGTGGGGCAGTCTTGATATTGCAAGCTGCATAATGAAGCATCTCCCTGTTTATTTATCCCCTAGAAAAAATGCTTATATTTCTTCTTACTCATTTAGGGCCATTGGGTCTTCTGAACTGCCAAACACTTGATGTATATTTAATTTAAGATAGATATTTTCTTCCATGCTGTTATTACAAATTGTGCTAGTTTATCAGATGTGACAATAATTATTCTGACCGAGCATTACATGTGTTCTTATTTGGCTTCTACTAGACACAGGCCCTTCTCTCTATACCCAATATGGCCTAACCATCCTTTAACAGAAGTGGAATATTAATAAATGGTGACAAAGTACAGGCAGGTAACACCATAGTAATAGTTCTAGAGGGTTCTGAACAAGAACAACCACCTTTTCTTTGGTTTTACTAAATACATGGCCACAAAGGTGTTGAATCATTAACAATTACTTAAATGTTTTCAGCATTTTATTTGTTGAAAAAATATATAATGCGACAAATTAATGAAAAGGGGAATCTTTGATATTTGCATTTTTCACACTTATCTGAGCAACTTCATTACAATTTGCATTTACAAATTGCCTCACCAATTGTCTTTTTTTTTTTCTCTAAGTCCAGACCTTCCTGAGTATTTTTCATCTTTTACAAGACTTGTCTTGGTGTGAACACTGCAAGCCTACATTTTGCTAAGCCCTAATATAGTTGGATATAAAATATATGATGACTTGTATGAATGTATGAGGGTTCTTGTATTTTTCAAAATCTGTTTCTCTATCCTCCTAAGTTATGTGAAAACACATGCAAGCATAAATTATGCCACATAAAGCATTAAAGGCATTGTAGTATACTTCCTTTCTGGTTGAATCACTGCCAGAAATATAACCTAGGTTTCTACACTGATTGCCTAAATTGTTTACATAAAACTTCATAGCCTTACTAGTCAGTACTGAAGTCCATCACACTTTCCACTGGTCCTCCATGAAATGTTGTATTTTTATGTCAATCTATTTCTGATCGAAACATAAATTTGTATTTGGACTTTGAAAGCTGATGGCTTTTTTCTCTTTTTTTTTTTGTTCTTTTCTGTGATTTTTATTGAACAAATAGAATGACACATTAAAGTAACGTGTTAATAGGAAATTAATGCATGAGGAAAAACAGTTAAGTGATCAAAACCACTGAACATGTAAGAACATTAGATTACTGTGCTTTCAGTAAGTCAGACTCATGTTCTTAAGATGAATGGAAATGTGGATGATAAACATTGTTTTGGCAACTACTTCTTTGGATATACCATGTTCCTTTGTTACAGAGGCACATTTAAGTCACATTTCAGTATGCTTATCTTGATTTAGTTTTCTACATGTCTGGGTATGCTTATGGCTACATGTAAGTATCTCCATTTCTAATTTAAGAACTGTGCTGTTCAATCATTTTGGTGAGGAGTGGTGTTGCACAAAGCCTGTTCATGTAAGCAAATAAGTCTTCAGGTGGGAGAAAGTGATTTTTTGCACTGGTGATAATATATTATCTGTGTTCTGTATATGGAAACATATATTTTGCAATTTCTAATTCTAAATTGTGATTTAATCAAATCAATAAGTTACTGTGTTCTTTCTCTAAGCATACATGATTTCCACATAGTCAGTGGAAAAAGTTATTCAGAGATGACTAGATAATCTGTTTTAGTAATATATTTTGGGTCCTGGGTGCTTAAAACTTTAAGTCTTTTCTAGAAGAAATGTAGAAAAAGAAGGAAATTATCAATAGTGGAAAGAAAACCATGCTGATAAAGTATGTCAGTAGTTTCCTTTTGAAAGTTAAATTTTGCAATGACTTCAACTTTTAAGCTATTTATGATCACTTAATTTTAATATTGTTAGTCATTGGTTTTCTGATCAAGGTATGATAATGTAATCCAATTGATCAGAGAGTTTGCAAGTTCTGAGCTGGAGTGCTAGCCTTTTTATCCTTTTCAAGGATAAAAATGCTCTCCTACATATCAAAATAATTGTAGTGCCTTTTGCTGTTCTTAAAAGCTAGTGTAAAAGACTTTTCAACTAATGCATTTTGACTTTTTGACATATTGCTCTTGGGATTTAATACAACCGTTGCAATGTCACGTAACATTTTTTAAGCTGTTAAATTATACTTGGAATTAAAATATATCCATAATTGAAGCTTGTTTCCTAAATTTACAGGCAGAGATAAATACACAGAATGCTAGTCAAAGAAAACTCAATAAACAAAAAAATAAACAAAATTTTACCAGAAAAGAGTTACAAATCTTAGATTAACTATGAAAGGAAGGTGCATGGCATAGATTGAGGAAGAAAAAAATAATATATCATAGAACTGTAACGTAATCTAAAATATTTGCACACAGGACAAAGGAAAATCCAGGCAACTAAATAGACTGATACCCAAACAGTTAATAGAAATGACAAGATGACTTCTGCCAACAAAGAGCTTCTCCCTAATGATGCTTCTTTGGGAGACACATTTATCAACATTGTAGTGTTGCAGCCAGAGAACCAAAAAATATGAAAGAAACTAGACTAAAATAATTCCTACACCAGTAACAGAGTTCTTAGAACTGCTGTGGGGGAAAGCCACAGGCTCTGCAGAATCTGTGGCCTTCATGTGCTGTCATAAATTAGTCACCACAACATGTATTAGTTTACTGGTTTCAGCAGAGAAGCTGAGGACATGGATGGGCATAGAGATGAGTTTACTCTTCCATGAGATCTAACTAGAGGAGCAGTATATCACATTAACTATGAAGTGTGAGGAAGTTTCAGTTCTATTTTCTGCATTCTCTTCCTAAATGAGGTAGAGGACTTCGGTTTCCTCTGTCATCTTCTGAAAGCACTGGTATTTAATAACTGCCTCTTATAGTTGTGTCCCTGAGTATTACAAGAAAATTCAGAAAGATTACACCAATACTGTAACACAAAGCAGGTACCAAGAATGACTACTAACACAGTGTCTTGCTTTCCTGAAAGAAGAAAAAGTGGTAATTATAAAATCTAAGGAGTCTAGTTGAAGAAAAAAAATAAAACAAACTGTGGAGCAGTGGGACTGAAAAATAGAAAATATGATTTACATACACAAGATTGGAGTGGGGAGAGGGTTGGAGTAAAATATGAAAGCCTCTTAAGGGTTTGCCACTTGTGAATTATGCATCCCACTCTCACTAGTAAGCGTAAATGCATAATTCTAATCTGTTCTTATTATTTATTTATGACGTGCACTAGAATGTAATTTCTATGCCTCCTTTGTAGAAGCTTAACATGCTAGTTAAGGTATGCAGATATTTCAGGGAACCTACATAGACAACTTTCTTGGCATAGCACACTTGCCAGTGAAAGGGCATAAACTTCAAAGAATAAATTAACTTGCTCTCCCCCCCATTTACAGGAGAAATGCAGACAGGATGTAATAAATAAGTGAGAAATAAGGGACAGGATCAACAGATAATAAGAAAAGCATTCCACTTGAAATAAACTACTCTGCATTGTTATTATTTATGATAGTTACCGTTATTAATAAGGTACATGTGGGATAGACAAAAAGCCTTGCAACAACCACTGAATTTATGAGACTGGGGACAGATGCCTGCTCTTTCTTTTCTATCTCTGGCACTGATTGATTTGTATTTTTCCCTGATGATGGTTTATGCCATTATAACTGTTTTGGTGAGTCCTTACTATTGAGTTATGGTTGCAAAACACTTCACAAATGAGAACAAGACTCTGAACATTATATCCTAAT
This sequence comes from Corythornis vintsioides, assembly GCA_025447755.1. NCBI lineage: Eukaryota > Metazoa > Chordata > Aves > Coraciiformes > Alcedinidae > Corythornis > Corythornis vintsioides. Next base: position 124,355 of record JAOEGS010008561.1, on the reverse strand, counting down.
CTGCACATGCTGTAGATATGCCATAATACACAGCAGCTGACTGCGCCACCTGTGATCTGTGTACCCACAAACATGATTTATTCTGGTAATCCCAGTTTAATGCATCACATCAGATTGTGGAAGTTATGCTATTTGATGACATTACTGACACTACATGACATAACTGGGTAGTGCAACATGTTAGGTTGGAAAAAAAAATGGGCTTTTCAAGATTTGTTTTGGTTTTTTTTTTTTTGGTGTTTGGTTTGAAAATATAGAGGAATTAAACTTGAAAAAACAAAGGTGAAAAAGATATCCTAATAATTTCCCCCAACCACGTGTGTTGACCATATTAATGACTGAACATCTGGGGCTGATTGTTCTGGTAAGGCCAGAGGAGAACAGCAATGTATTTTACTGTGCTGCTAATTCTGTAGCCAGCTGAAAACAATCTCATCATCTGTAGTGTTGCAACAAATTTGACTTGAAATATATTGTATTGTTTAGGCATAGTGCTCAGAAGCTGGGTCCTCCTGCTGCTTTTCTTCTGGCAGTACAGGAATGTTTTGCCAAAACCACAGAATCACAGAATCTTAGGGATTGGAAGGGACCTAGAAGATTATCTAGTCCAACCCCCCTGCCACAGCAGGATCACCTAGACTAAGACACCCAGGAACAGATCCAGGAGGGTCTTGAGTGTCTCCAGAGATGGAGACTCCACAACCTCCCTGGGCAGCCCCTTCTAGGCTCTGGCAGCCTCACTGGGAAAAAGTTATTTTTGTGTGTTTCCCCTAAACCTCTTGTGCTCCAACTTGCACCCATTGCCTCTTGTCCTGTCATTAGATGACATTGAGAAGATTCTGGCTCCATCCTCCCTACACTCACCCTTAACATATTGAAAGACAATGATGAGGTCCCCCCTCAGTCTCCTCCAGGCTAAAGAGCCCCAGCTCTCTCAGCCTCTCCTCAGAAGGGAGATGCTC
>JAOEGS010008561.1:109456-123375 GCA_025447755.1 Corythornis vintsioides | reverse complement strand
AGGTGGGGTCTCACCAGTGCAGAGTAGAGGGGGAGGAGAACCTCCCTTGAACTGCTGGCCACACTTCTCCTAATGCACCCCAGAATACCATTGGCTTTCTTGGCCACAAGGGTGCATTGTTGACTCATGGTGATCCCCCAGGACCCCCAGGTCTCTTTCTCCAGAGCTGCTCTCCAATAGTCAGTTCTGTGACTGTAACTCAGATATACAGAGCTGTTCTGGTCCTGTGAAGGTGATTGTATCTATTCTAAAGAATCTTAAATCGCATGATACCTTGCCTGTTTAGTCAGAGTTCTCTAATCATGCATGCCTGGTACTGTACAAAGTGGTGGAACAAGTTACCCATAATGGATGTCAAATGCATATTTATCTAAAGAAAGCTCATAAACCATTATTCTGAAACCTCTAATTGATAGCAATTCAACCAGATATTGCCATAATTTTTTCTTGTTTAGATTCCAGTTTCTAGTTTGAGTATGCTATCTCAAGTTTCTACTTGTCTGATGAAATATTTTGCTGTTGACCATTTTGTTGATGAAAACAATTATTTTGTGGTGAAATGGTATGTTTTGACCTAGAGAACATTCAATTTTATTCTACTTGTAAAATTGTTTAATTTATAATAAATACTTAATATTCTACTGGCTTATCCTATCACAGCTGCACATTCATATGTGTTCTTCAGTGGGTTGCAAAAGGGGCAGTCAGGCAGTTCTCTTGATCTTATACAATTCACTTGGCACCAAACGAAAGGTGAGTCTGATTTTATTTCTCCCACTGCAGCAAGCTTGGAATTACTTGGGAATACAGGATGAAATTCTGTTAGTGAGCCAGGGGGCTCTTGGTTATACAAATGTGTATCCAGAGTAGTTCCAGCTTTATAGGATCAGGTTTATGAGATTCAAACTTGCCACACTTGCCTAGTGCACAGGCATTTTCCAGTTGTGAACATAAAACTGAAGTAATACAGAAGTAAAATGTTAAAAGGGTGGTTTGTTTTTTTTTACTTTTTCACCTTTTTGAGCTCGACATTGACTGAGAAGTTCTTATAATGTATACTAACAACTCCCCTCTATTTAATCTCATAGTAATACAGAGACTGAATTGGAAGCATTCATGAATGGAAATTTTCATTTAAGTATTAAAATAGGTCTGCATCATGCCATATGACATGCAAAGAAATAACAGAGAAAGAAATAAAACTAAGGTAGTGATATTGACATAACCACAATCTCTTCTCTTCTGCCTGGTAAAAATTAATGTGCTCTGTCCTTCTTCTGCTTTCTCCCCCTCTGACCTTCAAGCTCATCTTATTTGTCCAGCTGTTATAATGGAAGTAAACTAGGGACACAATGCATGATTTTAAATCTAGTAAACAAAGATGTAACTTGGAAGTTCATGAGGTTCATTTAATGCTGAATGTTTGCACTGGCTGGCTATGTGCTGTTTTGGCAGCAAAAGTGTTTCTTAAAAACCCCTCTCATTACAGCTTTATATTTTTCTGATGGTGACTAACAGTGATGGGCCAGGGGAACACTTTAGGCATGTTAGAGGTTCTGAGGAACTCTACACATGCACTGTGATTCTTCTGTGGTCAGTGACATGAGATGTCTTCAGAGTCACACAAGGAATTAGGTATATTAATTGGTAGTAAAGTATTAACAAAAATTTATATGTCCTTCTTTGATGTTTCACTACAAGTTTTTCTAATGTGGCACTCCACATGATTTGAGTTTTCTTTAGCTGCAAACCTTTAGGATTTCAAGATATTGTGTCCTAACTGGAAGGAATAGCCTGGAAAATGTACCATAGTAACTATCTCAGGGATGTGGCTTTGAAATAAAAGATTGAAATCCTTGTATTCCAACTTTTGCTATGGGTAAAGAATAAATACATGTTTAATTGAAAGATGTGTACCTTGCTAGGGTCAGTTCTACTAATAGTTCTACTGAAAAAAAAACCACAACAAAACAAAACCAAACAATAAAAAGAATAATGAAGAGCAATAATCAGGAATAGATTCTGATGTGGCCCTGTGAATTAGCCAGGATGAAACACGACATTTGAGGAATGCATTTGTGCTCAAAGAAGTACAAGGGTGTGGGCTGATTTTCTGTGCAACAGTTAAGGATTCTAAGAGGATAACAAAGAGACAGTGCTTACTAAATATGAAAATAAATAGACATTATAATATTTGCTGTTAAAACATAATAATATTTAAAATCATTAAAGTACTGTGGAGCTACCACTTTTCCAAAAGTGGAACTATAATTCTGCCACATGCATGTGGCATCTTCATTAATTGTCCGAAATGACTGCAAACTGAAATGATTAATGATCCTTTTGTTTCACATTTGTGCCAATTGGGTTTTCTTTTTGAATATAACTATTTTGCACAGGCCAACACATAACTGGGATGTTTTTGCTGCTTCCATATGATGTGGTTTTGTACTATGCTCTTTAATTCCTCAGATGGGGCCTGAAAGTTGTACCTTTACTGAACTTTTATGAAGTGTATGAACTTCAAATGGAAGGAAAATTTATTCCTTTTGAAGTAATTTGGAAATCTAGGGATACTTACTGCTGAGCAAGTATTTTCTAAAGCACATCAGCATTTGTTGGCCAGCTAGAAGACAGGTTGTTTTGTCCATATGCCATTTTGTCCAAGGCATTGCTGGTTAGAGAGCAGAACAGGAGCTTATGGTGTTTCCTGAAAATAATTATTTGTGTGAATTTGTTTGTCTCTATTCTTGCCCTTGTTTTCAGAGGCTCCACTAAATTCTTTAATTCTCCTTCTGGAACCTTATTAATTATTAAGATGAGAGAGAAGAAGAAGGGTGTGAGTTATGAGCTGAAGTAGTCATACATTCCACCTACATAAGCATGGTGATTTGAATTCTTTGGAAGTTTTTCATCTTCATACTCTCTCAGCAGGTTTTCTTTGTTGTGCTGCTGACAGTCCTTTGCTACAGTGCTGCCATATTATTTTCCTTTGAATATAGCAATGGGATAGCTATTGTCTCAATTATTTTCCTGAGAGAAACGACGTGGGGTTCCTTGTGCAAGTCACGTTTCAAGTGAGAGTTCACAGAGACAGGATTGGCCATTTCTGATCCTTACAATAGCTGCTTGAAACCAGGGAGAGGGGAGACAGGGTGGAAGAGGGTAGGGAAGAAGGGTATGTGACTCTCTTGCTGGAAACCTGAATGTAGAATGCTGAATTTTACAGATCAATTAAAACATTGTAGACATTACTAGTTTGTTCTTTTTGAACTGTGATATATTCTGCTATCTTGACATTAAAGCTCATGTTTAGAGTTAAGTTCTTACATCACTAATTTTGGGCTTGGTTTTTAGGTTTTATTTTTACACTTCACTATGTTTTCCTTCTCTCTCAGTAACATCTCTCAAATTCCATGCTAAAAGTAGCACTGTAGTGTTGCATATTATCTTTCAATGAGTATCCATTAAATTTGATCAAAGCAAAGTGAGTGTTCTTATTGACCATGCAAACAGGGTCATTCTATATTCTTTCTGTCTCATGCATTGATTGTGCCATCAGGACTTATGCTGGTGGTTATTAGCAACTAGGTATATACCAACCACTGTAGTTAAACTTACCATATTCAAGCTAGTTAGTTACTTTGGATAGTGTGGGAAGTTCCATATATACCACTTACAATGTAAATGTAGTGGTATGCAAGTGATTATTTTAATTATAGCCACTATAGTTAACAATTCTCTTGCTGACACATGAGTTGGAAAATAATTTTGTTTGTTTATATTGCCTCTGAGGTCAAATAGATGAAAATGCAGGTTAATCCCTTCTCTCCCTGCTCTTCCTCTCCCTGCCCCCCCTCCCTTTTGCTCTGGGGAAAGCAAATGATGGTATTAAAACAGATATGTGAGTTTTTAATCTTTCATTCTAATTTTGTTGTGAAAAATGCAGAATTATATTTATGGGTATCTGCAACCTTAAGAGGATAGGTTGAGAGAATCTTTTACTCCCAAGAAAGTATCTTTTCTTTTTCCTTTTTTTTCCCTTCTTCCCCTTTTGCTGCTCTTTGCCTTTCTAAATACAGAAATAACTACAAGACCAAATTCTGAATTTAAGGTTTTGGGTTTTTTTAATAAACCTCTCTAATGTTTAAGTTTAGCTTTGTTTTAGTAAGAAACAAGTGATGTGAGAAAGTACTTATTGGAAAATTGTAATCAAAAGCATTTTATACTATTTTAAAGTAACACAGAGGTCTGGAATTGTGGAACACAAAGGAATATAATGTGATCAAGCAAAGGCATAACAAAAAAGTCAGTTTTTGTTACAAGTTAAAAAGAAAATAATTGTCTTCTTATTGGGTCCATTTTGTAAACTGAGATCAATTAAATTCTTCCAGCAACAGCATGAAATCAATTGTAAAATAACGTATAATTCATGCCCTATATTGTAAATTGCAGTTTGTTTGGCATTAATCACTAAATTTTTCATGCACTGGGGTGCATTGTCTTGTAACGCATTTCTGGATAATTCTTATGGATACATTTCTAATGTGCTAGAGAGAGATCTGTTTTTCATGTCCACAATTGCCTACATTTGATCTCATGCAAATCATGCAATCAAGCAAATGGAAAACAAGGCAGTACCTTGACAAACAGTGGCTTTATAGTTTTAAGAACCTCCTCATTCAGATTCATATTTGTAGCTGTAGTTCTTTGAACCCATTGATCTGCAACATGTTGAAACTCAAACAGAAAGATTTGCCAAATCAGATTGTGACGAAACATTGCATCAGTTACGATGTAATATCATTTTCACTGTTCAGTTTGTCAGTTTCTAATGTTTCAGAAATACTACCTACACTCTATTTGCAGACTCATTCAAACCTTGATGAAGTCTATGGAGAGATTTTCAGTGGCTACAAAGCTCTTGCTTTAAGTGATGTTTCTAAGTCTCTAATTTTTTTCTTCTGGTCACATTAATGCCTTTATTGCACCTAAATATTTCAGATTCCATTGAAACTTTCTAATTGGCATTTGTTAGTCAAAATTCATTTACATTGTTAAGGTAGATGAAGAATAAAGATTTCCTTTCATCCTAGTGACATGTTGCTTTTTCCTTTATTTTATATTTCAACTTTTTTTTTTTTTTAATCTCTCCTTCCCTCTACTTTCCTTTCAGTATTTTTATCAGCTAATCCTAAAGGATCTTGCTGTTTTTATGTCCTGTGTTTCCATTCCTTGTTATTCCTCTTTTTTAAAATTTTGCATGTTTCCCTGTCTTTCTGTTATTCATTCCAAGCATCGAGACATAAGACAGACATAATATCATAGTATAGTAACTTTTTTTTTTTTTTAGGAAAGGAAATAAAAGATTTTGACATCTTCTATTCTCTTAATTATTGATAAAGTTCCTCCCTCTTCAAAATGAACTAGGTATTTCCAGAAACATTTATGTAAGTAGTCTCAACTACATTATCCATCAAATCAGGGTTTTAGTACAAGCTACCTTAAAAAAACCCAAGCCAAAACAAAAACCAAAACCCAAAACTGTTCCTTGACGAGAAATTTTCTTAAAGGAAAATACCCCTCCCCAAATCTATGTACAAAGAAAACTGTGATCCACTATAAAAAATTGGAAGAGAGGAAATTAACTTTTTCCTCTTCTAAATGAAGCCCCGTCACACAGTGTCAGAGTGAAGGTGGTGTATTCACTGCTTACAAGGATGTGAATTAAAGAGATGCCATGGATTGCTAAAAAGTCCTTTTGGTCACTTGTTTGCCCACTCTGAACATGGAATATCTGATACTTGTCTTGCATCCTTCCATCTACTTCTGTGCTTTCTGTGGCTTCTCTGATAGCAGCTGCAAGAAAGAAGGGAATCAGGAAGGTGTATGCTAGTGAGGGCAATGTAGTCAGTGCAGTGTGTGGAGTTTACTTTCTTTGCTTGCTAAGCCAGCTTGAGCACCTGCTCTGGAATGTGCTTTCCCCCTCTCACCCACATAAGCACTGCTTAACCCTGGTAGAATCATCCCCATTATGTTGATTAAACATGTCACTGTGATGATTCACTTGATGATTTTTTGGTTCTTGTTACAGCATCTTTTTTTTTTTTTTTTTAACTCATGCTTTGCCATGTGCTCCATAGAACAGTACCACTGAATGTTACTGTTTTCAATAAAAATGCACAAGTTCATTTTCTTCTCAAACAGGGTGAAGTAAATCAGAATGAATTCCATTCCAGCAGGGATTGGAGACATTATTTGAGGGGAAAACTAATGAGAAAGAAGTTTGCTTTACAGCATTTCTGCCTAGTAATGTCTGTCATCCAATTGCAATTTTTGAATTTTTGCTCAGAGATAATTTTGTACAAAAGGATAGTTTTATACTATTCAGCTCTGAAGACACTAGCATTTGTTGCATCTTGCAAAAGCCCAGAACTTTTCTCGCATACTAAAAATGTGAATCTATAACATAGGTGTTTTACTTGTATGCCTTATACTGTTGCCAAACCCTCAGTTGTAATTTCCTTCTTAAAGCTTCTGCACATTGAAATTTGTGATTTGAATTTCAATTGAAAAAAATAAAATAGAAAATTATGTCAACATTAATTTCTTACTGTATTTTTTTCTAACCTTTATTAGTTGAGGAAGAATATATGAAGCTAAAGATCTTTTAGAATCTTTATTCATCAACGCTGCTAATTTTTGCCCATCATTTTCTGCGGTAATTGCAACTCAAGATAGCTTCATAATAAATCACCATTTAACAGCTGTTTTTCTATAGCATTAGGCAGGTTGTCGTTACTACAATTATTTTACACATTTGGTGTTCATGCAGCTTAAGTCAAACAGGCAAAGGGAGACCACTATAAGTGATAGCAACAATAAGCTTCCTTTGTGTTCATGCTTATAGTGGAATCTGCATTAAGCGAATCATTGTATTCATTGACATGACATTATTGTAACATACAGCATATTTTTTGTAAAAAACCACAATAGTCTGTATTAATGAATCTATACTTGTTTTTCCATTAATCTTATTTGATTTAATAATCTTAAAAGTGCTGATCTGCCAAGGTATCAAATGGATATAATATGTAGCACTAAAGAGGCTAACATCTTTGTTGTTCGGATATTCTAGCATATATGTACTGTACAATGGGGTCATCTCCATCAAAGCATGCCTCATATACCTTGCTAGTAGTCAAAATTTGCAGTTATTTGCTATTAAACAGCACCTGTTTGTTCCGCTGAAACAAATTTGAAGCATTGAGGGTGCCTCTTCCTCTTGATTTTCTGAATTCACCGCCCACTGAAAGTTAAAGAAAAACAAAGTCAAATTAATATACGATGTAAATTCATATTCCTTTTTTGTTGCCCTAGATTTAGCAGTTTTTACGCCACACCAGTTTCTGCTCACTGCATGCACGCTTGCTGGCTGTACAAACAGTTCCCAGGTCACCTTGTTTACAGCACAGCTGCCACCAGCTCATGTAGATGCCCCAGTCCTGATGGTTTTGGATTCTAGAACGATACATGTACAGTAAGTAAGGATTTCTTCTTTCCTGACAACACGATAGTGTATCAGTTTATTCAAGAATTTCAGTGAGTTCAATCAGGGGAAGGGTTTGTGACATAAAATTAAATTTATTATGATTAAATGCATAGAAGTGATTAGTTTAGTGGTTCTGTGAACCTTCTGATTATCACTTGCCAACTTAATTTCCATTTTGTCTTTACGCAATCAGTATAACCTACACATGGGCATAGCCTCTGCAAACTTCAGTGCACGGAATGTTCTGGTGATAAGCCCGTTTTGTAGCCCCTGCTTTGTGTGTTACTGTAATCATTTATATGTTGAGTACAAATACTGCATTAGAGGTACACCTCAGTTTGCTTTTTATGGTTATTCAACTATGTTTTCAAATTTTTAAAAGAAACCCTACAAAGTCCCCTGACTAAAAAAATTACTTTTTTTTTTCAGCATGGTCCGAATGTTTGCTGGACTTAATCATTTTTCCTTTTATTTGCAGATGGAAAGAACCAGTAGAAGTAAATGGAATCCTAGATCACTATATAATTTATATTGCCAACAATGAGCAGAATTTTACAAAGTGGAATGTAATCTATAACAGCACAGAACATTTTCTGGATTATACTATTCAGCAGCTTTTCCCGGGTACTGAATACCTCATAAAAATAGCTGTAAGTTTTAAAGATGTGTAGTCGATGTGTAAAATGGTGAATTTTTTTATTTTTTTTTTTTTGTTAACATCTTAAATACTTAATGGTTCATGTGTCCACTTTGTTTAAACTCTCTTTCTGAAACTAAGATCTATGAGCCATCCTGAACAGCAGTAGCTGTTTTGTTTCAAAACAGGGTCTCAGTATGCAACTTAAACTACAGATTTTCTTCAAGGATATATAGAATGATGACTACTAGAGAATCAATCAGCAGTATAAGAAAGACTTAAAAACATCTCCTGTGACCAACTTATAAGAAAACATTGAATATATTTGAAAATGCTAGCCTTTAATATTTTGTACAATGATAATTTTCTCTTTCTTCATAAAATATATATGTAGAAGGAAATAGCAGAGAGGAAAAATGTTTAGTGGAAAGCAGCAGTTTCTTTAATTAAAACATTTTAACAGTCCTTGGTGTTTTCATTGATTTCTTTATCATTGGTTTTATTTTGTAATGAAATAGAAAAGTTTCAGCTCACTAAAAAAACCTGAAAATATGTGGATAAAAGCATGGGATTGTCCCTTGTTTTAAGCACACTGTTCATTTTATAACAATGTCTATATAAGGATATTTGCTTTGATAAATGCCATAGAAAAATATTCTGCTCTTGATTATGAATAAATTTACATTTATGTAGACTGGGTATGCATTCATTTTTTCTTAACATGCTCTTGAATGTTCTAAATATTATACCACAAAAAATAAACTACCTTCAGGTAATGATAAGGATCTGACTTGAACTTGAAAAAGCAAGGATATTCAGTCTAATTAAAGCTTATATTCATGTTGAAATTAATTCATTTGTGCCTAGATATTTCAGCACAGTTAAGTGGTATAGCATATAAAACAGTACCATGTCCAAAATTAAGGCAGTATTTCAGCAAGCATTTTATGCCTTTATAAGCAGGCAGCACTACCAAAAGAATTTGTGCTGTCCTTCCCCATGCCACAGCTCTTCTCTGCTCCTGTCCAGCTGTTGTGCATGAGGGCACAAGGAGAGAAGAGGAGAATTAAGAGATACATTCTGGAGAGCAACTGGGACAGCTTCTTTTGGTGGTTCTGCCTTGGAATATGGTTAAAACAAACAAGTGTTGTATGAACTTTGTTTTTACTTCATCAACATGTAGAGCTTTTCTGGAATTTACTGAACAAATTATAAAAAACCTTTTATCTTTACAATTAATTTCTAATTTCTTTGTTGCTATTTTTGTTTTAATTTTTCATATATGTGTTGCATCAGTGATAACCAGAAAGAAAGAAAATAGAATTTCTTCTGGTGATGAAGATAACCAGATTTACCTGCATAAAATGCAATGGTCTATGATAGGCAGGTTAGAAGATCTAAATGACCTTGCTGCTTTGAAAAAGGAAAGTCTAAATGTACATTAAATGCCCAATATCTTTGAGCTGTGATAACTTTCTTAGAACAGTTGGACCTATTGTATTTAGAACTTGTCAGACTAATTTGAGAAGAATGTAATATTGGAGATTTACAAATGATGAAGCTTATATGTGGCCAAATGTTATACTTAATAACAGAAGAACAAATTAAGTAACACCCCCCCCAAAAAAAAAAAAACCAAACAAAGAAGCAAACAACAACCCAAACCAAAATAACAAAAATCACACCTGAAAAGAAATTGAAATATTTAGTTTTCATGTATATTTAGTTTCACATATAATTTCATCTGAATTTTAATAAAACGTCTAAAATAAAAACAACAAATGAATAAATTCAATGCTGGAAACGCAACTAAATGCTTCCTTTATTTGGTTAGAATGAAGGATTTCTATCAGCTAGAATCTTTTTCTTGTTTCACAGGTAATAGTAATTTTGTTCTGTATCCATGCAAAAACTGGTTTTAGTTTATGTGAGAAATTGGAAGTTGAATTATCAAAACTTGCAGCTTAGAACACAGGAATCAAGATCCTCATGATCAGAACTTTTAGCACCTCATAGGCTGCTGGCTTTAACTTTTTATGACAGAAATACATTACATAATGTTAACAAAACTGTCTTTGTAAGCTCTTACCAATTTTCACAATTGATTACTGCCATTTAATAAGTAGAAATTGTAAATGAGCACAACAGCTTTTTTTTATAAGCAAATCTAATGCTTCTTTTCAAAAGTTGCTGGAGAAGTCTTGCACTTCTTCAAAAGAACTTAATTTTGCTCTGTCTATGCTCTAGGCTGGATGGCTGTGAGCTCAGGTGCTAGCTGGGGCATTACTCTGTGGTGTCTTATATCATTTGTATCTGTCCCTTGGCTCTCTAGATGCTTTAGTATTTTTTTTGCAAATTTTGCCTCAGATCTATTTCTCAGTGAAGTTCAAGATGTCACAGTGTGGCTTGATTTACATATGGGATTTCATGGCTTTGAGCATCACTGGATGTGATTGCCAGAGTTTCAGCAACGTCCAGTCCATTTGGATACACTGATTTAAAATTTCACTATTCAAATGTATATTAGCTGTCTTTTACTGGTTTTCATAAGGAGAATCATAAACTTCACACCTCTGCAAGTTTCAGAGCTAGAAAAATTGAGCTTCATGAAACTGAAAAAAGAATTAATAGGAAGGCTGCTGTTACTGAGCCCTTGAATGGAAAAGCCTTCCACAGTGGAAGGCTTGGTGAAACTTGTTTAGCAAGGCAGTGAGGGATGTATGAGAAACAGGTCTTCCAGAGCTTCTTTTTTTTTTTTTTTTTTTTAATTCTTCATGAAGCCACTAGAAGTGAAATTATTTGAAGAATAGACTGCCTTTGCTGTAAGGACGATGGTCTTAAATATTTTCTTTGTCACAATGCTAACAGTTACGTGAGCATCCGTCTAAGCTGACTTTTTAACACTATCATGTTTAAAGTAAATGCCTTTTCTTTTAATGTTCCAAAAACTGTTGTTGCATTCTTTCATCTTTATTTAATAGCCCCAGACTGAACAGAGGGAGTCATTCTGGAGTTGTGTTGGTAGTGTAATTTCCAGTGAAAAACCATGTTGGTGTATAAAATAGCCTCTCATTTACAAACAGTTCTTATATTTACCCGTGGGGCTAGTATACACTTTAGGAGTTGGGTAGAAAATTGTTGACTGCTCTCTGATTTAAAACACACTGGGAAATGGGAAATTGAAGCTAACCCTTTCTTTCAATCTAGTATATTTATTTGAAACATTTTATTCCTGGAAATCTGGACAGCAAGGTTATTTTTCTTTCATGTGCTGGTGATTCAGAGCAGACCATTCAGCACATGGCCAACTCCTGAGAACATGGTTGATGCCATAAGTTTTAATTACGAGTATGTCTGAATCTGAGTCTTTGTTGGATTCTGGTTTTGATTTATCACTAAAAAATACAATTAAATGTACACAATAAACAAAACAAAATATATAAATCCAGTTTAAAGTTTACATATTGTGGAGTTTTTTTAACTTCTCTAAGAACTTTTGTCTCTTGTCATTGGTGTTAGTGGAAGTAATTGGAAAAACAGCACCCATAAGGGCCATAGCTATGTAGTCTTGTGTTTGTGCATGCAAAACTTTAGAAGCCCATTATATGGGGCAACAGGCTCATTTTCTTGCACATTGTAATGTTTCTTACTCAAGGAATATGTAAAAAATCTATAATTAGTCTTTTCTTCTCTGGTAACTGCAGTACAAATTATTTGACTTTGCTATACATAAACATGTAATAAAACTGTTACATATTGATTTATAATAGAGTGGTTTTTTCACTATTTTAATTGCATCTGCACACCACTGTGCTGTCGTGAAGTGCAGGGTTGTCTAGCGTATTTTTCCAAGTGACTATTCGTCAAGATAATTTTTTTTAAGTTGTTCAGTGTTTTCTGTGTCTGGAAATTGTGAGAGCTTTTCAGTCAATTCCAGAAAAGTTTTGCATTGTAAATTTTATGAATTATACTGTAATTTTCTTTAACTGTGACTGCAACAGCAGTGGAAATGTAATTGTGATTATGACTCAGTCAAATGCAAAATGCAAGTAAAGCATTAGTATAATATTTAGCTATATTATACCTAAAATCTAAGTATCATGAGTAACACATCTTGTTATTTAAGAAAATAAGTAAGCACATTTATGTTTAGAAAAATATCTTCTGTGAAAAGCACAGACAGACTAAGTTTTGATAGGTAAAAATGATAGAACTTTACTAAAAATTATTGCTGGAATAATTGCTATTACACTGAAATCTGTTTGTTTTGATTCATATCTTAAGGCTTGCACTGGAGGTGGATGTTCAGTAAGTGAAGCTAGCAGAGCTGTAACAGATGAGAGTACACCAGAAGGTGTTCCTGCTCCCAAAGCCCAATCGCATTCATCTGACTCCTTTAACATCTCATGGACTAAGCCTGAGTATCCGAATGGTAAGTGAACTCTTTTAGCCTCAAGTTAAAAAGATGATTAGTAAAGGTAAATTAATATTCTAAATGGCAGCTTATATGTGGTGCTTAATTTTTAATGATCATTTTAGAACATAAAATACCTGAGATAGTATCATTGTCCGCAGCTAGGAGATTGCCGTTTTCAGCCTGTCGTACTGTTTCAGTGGCTCAAAAGTGCTCCCTTTTGATAGTTCTTGTGTACTGCACCTTATTGTTTAAGGTTTCCCACAACTAAGCTGAGGAACAGGCTTGAAGGATTTCAGTCTAGGATGTTCATTTTACCCTCCAGTAAAACATTAATTTCTTTTACATTAATTGATGTATTATAACCATTAGATTGGTGTTCTACATAGGAATCTTGAAGGTGTACTTTTCCAAGGCTGTGGAAATTAAATGATACATATTCTTTTGTATTTTCCTCTGTAAAATATCCATGTGAACAAATTTTACATTTCTAACAGTATAGCACAGTATCATATAGCCTCAGAATTCACCTTGATTTTATAGTCACACATGTAACAATTCAATCATAGCAGAGGATGACACTATGCAAAAATTGCTGAATTTAAAGCAACAGATTTTTTTTTTTCCCCATTGGCCTATCACATTTATATATTTCAGCTGTTTCTCACAGTGCTTTCACATAGATTTCATTTTTCCCTTGCAAGTTTTTTCCTACTTTCAATTATGGTAGAGCACATCCCACTTGTGGAACTTCACCATAAGGCACTTTAAATGATTCACAAAAATTGATGATTGTAAAGCTTACATTGTAAGGTTTTACATTACTTTTAGAAAGAAATAAGAGTATGTCATTGGCTGTTAAATAATGTATTTGATATTTTATAGGTCTTTGTATGGGAATTATATAGGAATATTTTGTCTTCTTGCCACTTACAAATTATCTAACCCTGTTTCTGAAATTCCACTAGCAAAGGCAAAGGCACAGAGGATGGAAAGGGAAAGTGGAGGTGTAAGGTGGGGAGGAATGGGGAGACAAGGCAGGAAGACCATGTATGTGTCTAATATCTGAATAATTTTCAATGAAATGAGCATTTTTTTTACATGTATTAGGTCATGTCAAGACCTGGTCATGTTATCCTTGTACTGGGGGGAAAAAAAAATCCAAATAATTTAGTGAGTGGTTTACTTAAATGAATACAAATATGTATATTTATATATTCATAGTTCAGACTCAAAATTGATATTCACAGATATTAGGGGTTGGAAGGGACCTAGAAGATCATCTAGTCCAACCCCCCTGCCCGAGCAGGATCACC
>JAOEGS010008561.1:97453-109430 GCA_025447755.1 Corythornis vintsioides | reverse complement strand
GGGTCTTAAGTGTCTCCAGAGCAGGAGACTCCACAACCTCCCTGGGCAGCCTGTTCCAGAGCTCTGTCACCCTCACTATGCATATTAACACAGGATAAACACCTATGATAAGAAATTTTCTACCAGCTTCCTTTGAAACAGCTAAAAGATGGGCTATATGCAGCTAAATTTGCATATTGTATCTTGTCAATAGAGCATTTACTATATACAACTTGTCTCTCCTTTTAAATGCAATAAAAATGTTGTTAGGAAACAACTGATGGCTGTTCACAGATGACATCAAGTTGGGCAGAAGTGTTGATCTGCTTGAGGGTAGGAAGACTCTACAAAAGAATCTGGACAGGTTGGGTTGATGGGCCAACCCCATTTGTATGAAGTTCAACAAGAGCAGGTGCCGAGTCCTGCACTTGGGTCACAACAACTCCACGTGCAACACAGGTCTGGGGAGGAGTGGCTGGAAAGCTGCCTGATGAAAAAGGACCTGGGGGTGCTGGTCGATAGCCAGTTGAATATGAGCCAGCAGTGTGCCCAGGTGTCCAGGAAGGCCAACAGCATCCTGGCCTGTATCAGAAACAGTTTGGCCAGGAGAAAGGATGTTATCTTTCTATATATGCTTTCTAGAACTATATGAATGGAGATTGTACTGAGGTGGTGGTCAGTCTCTTCTCCCAAGTAGCAAGTGATAGGACAAGAGGAAACAGCCTCGAGTTGTGCCAGAGGAGGTTTAGACGGGATATGACAAAAATTTTTTCACCAAAAGGGTTGTAAAGCACTGGAACAGGCTGCCCAGGGAAATGGAGGAGTCACTATCTCTGGAGGTATTTAAAAGACATGTAGACGTGGCACTTAGGGACATGTTTTAGTGGTGGACTTTGCAGAGTTAGGTTAACGGTTGGACTCGATCTTAACGGTCCTTTCAAACCTAAATGATTCTATGATTCTACAAAATGCAATAAAGAGCTTGTTAAGAAAGTTGGGAATTTGAACTGGTTGAGAAAAAGAGATGATAAGAATTAGGGAAGCTTTATACAAGAAATTATAATCTTCTGTCCCTTGTACCTTCATCCTTGATGTTCACCTCTATATTTGAGTTTTGAACAATGCATTTAGATAATGACAACATTTGCCATACAGCTTACTCTCTGTAATCCTGAATACACCCTACACAGGCCTCCTGTGTGCATTTCTCCCATTTAAAAATATTCTCTGATATTTTCACATCATCTCACTATTTGAAGCCTCTAGAGTATTTTTCCCTTGGCACTTTTGTTATTTTCTGGTGATTGGTGAATACAATGGACATTTCTCTTTTCCTTAGGGTCACAACTGAAGGAAGGGATTCAACAAAGTGCTGCTGTAATGCCTTACAGGGAAAGGTTACTGGTTTTCACCTGTGAGCTCTTGCTGAGTGGTTAAGAGTGGAAGAATTGCTATCTTGTGATCATTTGGCAGCCAGAAGGGCATTACAGGAGCAGGGCATTTTAATTTTTTTTTTTTTTTTTTCACCATAGCATGCTCACACTTGCGTAGTGGTCAAGAAGAGCTATGCAGATTTTCTCTCATTTTTCTTCTCTTTTTATGGGCAGTTTCAAAAAGATCATATGACACATTTTCCAATTCTCCTACTTCCTTCTATCCTATTTCCTTATTTCATAAAACATGTTTTTTTGTTTGTTTGTTTGAAAAAAAAAAAGGGTTCTTAAACTTTTCACTGAGAAACTGCATAATTGGGAAAGTTTGCATAGTTAGTTTAGTGGCTTTGTTGTTTTTTTCTCAGCATATCTTTTGGGCTGCCTAGTAGCCATGTCATTTATAATCACTCTGTATCAGTATTTTAAAAATGCATAGGAGGCTGACAAATACCATGGTTAAAAAGACTGAACTATGAGAAAGACCACCAGAAGGAATCCCTGGTGAGACCTCACCTGGAATATTGCACCCAGATGTCAGCCTCCCAGCTCAAGTAGGACAAGGATCTGCTTGAGCGAGTCCAACGGAGGGCTACAAGGATGATCAAGGGACTGGAACACGTGTCTTATGGGGAAAGGCTGTGAGACCTGGGGCTCTTTAGTCTGGAGAAGACTGAGAGGGGATTTAATAAATGTTTATAAATATATGAGGACTGAGTGTCAGGAGGAGAGGGCAGTCTCTTCTCACTTGTGCCTTGTGATAGGACAAGGGGAAATGGATGGAAGCTGCAGCATAAGAAATTCTACCTCAACATGAGGAGGAACTTCTTTATTATAGGAATCATATAGCACTGGAAGAGGTTCTGGAGTCTCCTTCTCTGGAGATTTTCAAGACCCGTGTGGATGTGTTCCTCCGTGACCTGAACTATCTTTTATCTTATCTTACCTTACCTTATCTTTACTATCTTTACTATCTTTACTATCTTTACTAGCTTTATTAGCTTTATTAGCTTTATTAGCTTTATTATATGGTCCTGCTGGATATATATATAATATATATATATATATATAAAATCCTGGCAGGGGGATTGGACTCCAAGAGCTCCAGCATCCCTTCCAACACCTTACATCGTGTAAACTTACCCTTAAATTTTCATAATCAGCGTTTTACTGGTCTATTCTTACAGTCAGAAGTTCTAATGTAACACATTTTTTTTTTACCTTTTTTTTCCATAAATATAGAAACTGCTTCCCACTTTTGACTTAATTGGTTCAAACTTGGTCAGCTTCAGTCTACTAGCTGTTAAGTAGTGCAATCAGTGAAATTATTGAGCTTGGCTTTGTTTCTGATGGAAACCTCAGAATTGCAAAGATTTGCATGTCGTAAATTGTCACCTCTGTAGTGGATCTCTGGGGCCCTTCTTTTAGCTCCCTCCTCCTTTCGTCCAAGGGATGAAGAAGCTTGTGAGCTGTTGCTGATGTTGTATGGGTATGTAGTCTGACTGGAGCTTAGACAGCATAGATTTTACTGTGCTCTCTTGATTACTACCTGGAGTCCAGCTGCTTGCCACCAATTAGAACAAGTTAAGGTGGATTAATATGTTCCCCCTGAGGCCAAGAGTGGCAAATAGACTTAAAGGTTAGTTGTCTGCTCCATAAAAATGGTGCAACTGTGGCAGCTGGGGTGGGGGTGGAGTCAAGCTTTGAGATAAGGGATGTCAAGGGCTAATAATATTCAAACATGAATACTAAATTTCTGGTTTCCACTTTTGGTCGAATTTAAAGTCAATTTACATTATTTTGTGATAAAATTTCATTTCATAGAAAATGGGAAATGTTACACCTAATTATTTGATGAAAGTTTCTTCAGAAATGTCATTTATGTACCAGGTGTAGGAAAAAGACACTTAGAAGAGGATATGCTGAATATATATGTAATATGCACATTTTATTTTGTCTCATTTTTAAGCCAACAATAAAATGGTTTATGTGACATGACCCACTTTACAGCACAACCCTCCTTTATTTCTATCACATACACGTCACATATGTAGATAGTATAATATAAACAATACTGATCGTTTTGTTGAGGGAAAGTTATGGATAGTCTTGTAAAATGACATGGCATCCGATAGTCTGTTTTGAGCCTTCACTATTCTAGTGGCCTCAATAAAGAATCATGTATTCTTCACAATATTTCCATTATAGACTTGCCATATACTTTGAAGTCTGCCTTTTAAAAATGCATAAAAAGTGACCTTGTCTCTTTTAACCAATGATAATTTTCCTTAGATGGTCACATCTCAGAAACTTCACTTTACTTTTGTACAGGGCTGAGATAAAATCAGGTCTTGAGCTGGAATCTATCTTCCAAGGCTAGATTGTGGCAAAAAGAGACTGGATTGCCAGGTTTAAGCAAATTATTTATTTGAACTCACAGGTTTACCTGTGAGGCCCAAGCAAACCATCTATTTGAAGTCTAATATGCCACTAATGCAGGTTTTATTGGATAGTGGAAGAATGCACTATTACAACTGAAAAGCAAGGATACACGATAACATATTAGAAAGCATGATAAATATTATCCATGTGTTAGTTACCTGTGTTTGAAAACTTACAGAGTGGTAAATATTCACTTACCACTCCAGGTAAGGGCTCTCAATCTTAGAAAAAAAAGTCACCTTGACCAATGTCCTGACCAAGGGGGAAGGGTCTCCATCCAGGGTAGTGTTGGAGAGGCAACTCCCAAAATCTAAACTAGACCTTGGCACATTTATCCCCTGTTTTAACGACTGATTATACAGTTTGAATACACAATGCTGTGTCTGAAACCCTCCAGGTGTTGGTGACAAAACTCTGCCTGATTGGATTATGCTCTCTGAATACACAAAAGTATAAAGGCTGAAACCACCCTCCGGGGCTCTACTTCTCTTACTTTCTCAGGAAGCTGAATAGTGGTTTGAACTGAGACTCAGGACATACCATTTGTTGAGGAATTTCAAAGCTCAACTCTTGTCTCATTTCTTCCTGTGGTGCAGCAGGGCCCTGTTTGGCCTGGGGCTTATGGACAATTCAAGGCTGAGCCATCTCCACAGCTCCCCTGCATAGATAAGACCATAGACAGGCAAATCAAGGCTGAGTCACCTGCATCCACCAGATGATATGGAAACTTGCTTGTGAACTGTGAGCCAGGAAACGCATACATAGATGTAATTTCTATGGGAAATATTAGGTGTAGTAAAAACTGGTTTGTAAGATTATTCAGTGAGCTATTACAGTACTTGTTGCTGCAAATCCTTGTGCTTGTAAGAGATGACTTGTTTGAAGTCAGTGAAACTGATAAAAGTACATTTGCTTAAGATCTTGCCTCTAGATTATACCTTTTAGAATAACATGCTTATAGCACTTAAGATTTCAAAACCTCTTTTCATCTTTAATGTCTGGAATATCATTGACATATTATATGGCCTTACCAGGGAAGGAAGGGGAGGGAGAAAAAGGGAAGAGCTTGCAGCTCTATATAATCAATAGAGATTTTGTCTTCAGTGAAACCAAGAATTTGTCTAGCAACCTAGACAATAATGATGAAGAAACTACATTCTTTCATGATAACTATGTATTGTTCACGAAGCCTTGTAAATCACAAAAATGCACTATACTCTTCAGTGTTTTATGGTTGGTAAACTTTAGGAATATCCAGCAAGTTTTGAGACTGTGTACAAAGTACGTAAACTTTGGGCCATCTTCAAACTTTTTCTCAGTGTTCTTTTTAAACATATACTGCTGAAATAACTAACAAAACTCATAGTGTTGAGCAGCAAACTGGTCCTCAGTGTAGATGCTGCATAGTGCTGTGGTTTTAAGACCACTTTAAAAGAGTGGTCCATTTAATTAATACTTTGTTTCACTGGGGAGTTCATAGTGGCATATATGACAGCCATGTTAATATCAAATGATCTCATTATGAGTCATGCCGTTATCATAAGTATAAAAGGAATTAATAATGATTTGTCTGCTACTTGAGTCAGTTTAGGTAAAGTACTTCTTTGTTGTGTTTTCTTCTCTAAAATACATCCTTAATGCCAGTGTTCACAATTTCCCTCTGAGATAAAATATAATATTTTTTAGTATTGATAGAATTTGTTTATTTAATGCAGGGCAAATACAGCCATTAATACCCTAGCTTTATAAGCAGCTAGATAAAGAAATCCAAGGGATTTTTGCTTTAGGAAGCCTGTCAAATGTGGTAGGATTGATAGTGTGAAATTTACCAGGACTTTCTCCCACACACGCATCTCTGCTGTCTGACTTGCATTTAGCCTCTCACTTTTCTAGAAGAGAAAAGAATCAAGGAGTCTGTGAATCACTTCACCATACTCAGCTCTGCATTGTTTTAACATATAAATCATTTGAAGTGTACCTCCTTAAAGCTCAGCTGAAGCAGTTGTATATACACTGTTATTTACAAAGCATTTCTTCATGCAGTAGAGGGGAAAATCTTTTCTCAGTTTCAAGCAGAATCTTCCTCATTGTAGTTTCAAACAATTCAGTTTTAAGGGAAGTTGTATTGAGCTAAATTGTTACGATACAAATATATTTTATTTAATGGGAACATGAGTAGACATCCTCTGAACTGAACTCACTTCTAATGAGTCCTATAGCTTTGCATTTATTTGCCTTAAGATTTCACACTTAGATAGCTTTTAAAAGGGGAAGATATTCACAAATGAGAAAGATGGAGGAGTTGCCCGGATTAAAAGGATTCCTTTGCAAGCTTTACTTCCTAAGTCTAAGCAAATCTGTAAAATTCAGTCTTTAGTAAATTCAACACACTGCATATATATAGTCTAACAGGTTCATGCTATTTTATCATCCATCCTTGGAAGGACAGAGGTTTATATTTCCTTATAAATGAGATAAACAATTGCCTACAATTTTTGACTTAGCATTAGCCATTTACACAAGAAGTACCATTCTCTCCTCTATCTAAAATCCTCACTAACATTAATTTTGAATTTGCAAATATGTTTTCTTTCTATAGACTAAACAGGTAACTAATAATTTACTTCAGGACTTTTTCTACAGCATCTTGAGAACAAAATAACAATCCATAGTATTTTGTGAGTTTGTTTAGAAAGGTCATTAAAACTATTTCCCCCCAGAAAAGCTCAAACCAATAATTCTGAATTAATATATAGTTTACAAAATGCAGTAAATCTGCGATAATTATCAACAAGGATGAGTATCAGTACAATGTTTTGTGTGAAAAATTGTTACTGATAAATAGCAGTGCCCCAAGTTGTCCAATGTTTCAATGATATTGCAGATCTGGGTTTGGTTTTTTTCTGAGTCTAAAGTGATTAAGATGTGAGATGATTTTGTGTGTCTTTACAGTTCCTGTTTTGATAGTCTAGCAGACTAGGCTGTGAAACAGAATTGCCTCAGTTTCCCTGATTGAAATATGACGTTTGCTGTTCAGAAACAAGATTGTTAAGATGTAACCTTCGGAACAGTGTAATTGTTTTCAAAAGATGTGAGGTTTTGAACAGTTAAGATAGTGTATTTTTTCTAAGTGTCACATACACAATACTGCTTAATAAACTTAAAACACTTCCTGAACTGTCGACCATTTGAAATGCTACTACTACCACCCTAATATCTGTAGCATTAGTTCTCTTCTAAACTCTGTAGCTTTTTAGATATTGAGTGCTATCACATTGTTTTATAGGTATTATTACAAGCTATGGATTGTATATGGATGGTGTTCTGATGCAGAATTCATCACAGCTAAGTTGCTATGCTTATGGACTTGCTCCTTGGAGTCTGCATTTCTTCAGAGTCCAGGCATGTACTGCAAAAGGTTGTGCTTTGGGACCGTTGGTGAGTACCTTACTTTGCATTCTGGGAGTGTAATAAATGTCAGATGACAGTGAATATCAGAGTACATGGTGATTATCCACTCTGGTCAGTACAAACCCATCTGGCAAAATGTGACATTTAAGCAAAACCCCTGCTTAAGAGCTACTAAAGATTTGATAGGTCATTGTTAGGCACCGTTCCAAAGCAGAACATAGGTACAGTGAAGAAAGGCAAAATCTGAGGTTGAAACACATATTATTGAAATTAAATAGAGTTAATGTGTATGAAAGGTGCAGGTGTGCTCTAGTGAGATTTATAAGAGCATATATAAAGAAAGAGTTACTGTTCCAGCAATGAGCAAATTTCTAGCTGCCTGACTGAAAGGACTGAAATTAATTTGAGAGTAGCAGAAGCCAGAGTGGCAACAGGAGCAAGGAAAATATGGTGATTCAAAAATATCTTTTGAAAGCAAGTATGTGATTGAAATATTATACTGGACATATTTTTACAGCCTTGTACAACATCCTGGTTTTTTTAGGATTTAAGAATACAGGAATATTAAATCTGACATGTGAAAAACAAAGCCTCTGAGACTTCGTTTTTTAAAAGGTTTTTAGACATACAGCTGAACTGATAAATCCAGTACAATTTCATAGTACTGTAACTGATTAATAACTGGAATATTATTTACTATGCGTGGTTTTGTTTTCAAGCTTAACTGAGAATGAACCCTGCATCAATTCTGAGAAATGTTTTTTGTTTAATTCAGATTTATGTGTACACTTTAAATTTTGCTAAAAGGAATTAAAAAAAAGGAAAAAAAATGTGGTAGTTTTTGAAGTTGTTCTGTTTACTTTTCTCTCATAATTTATAATATCACTCTATTGTGCTTTGAAAAGATCTAGTAAGTTTTATTATAGTATCACAGTATGTTAGGGATTGGAAGGAACCTCAAAAGATCATCTGGTCCAATTCCCCTGCCTGAGCAGGATTGCCTAGATGAGGTTGCAAAGCTCCTTTCATTATTGTTATGATATAATTCATTAGCAACATTTCCACTTTCTTTCCAAGATCGCTTTTTTCAAATGCTGGTAACATTGTCTATCTGTACAAGAAGACTAGACTTTATAACCATCAAATATTTTATAGCTTGCTTTACTTTGAAGGGTATTTACTGTTAAAAGCCTGAATGGCTTTTTGCCAGCTTTTCTTGTACAGAAGAACTGTTACAACTTCACATATACCCCAAATGCCAACCTTGTTTTAAGGTATTTTGATGCAGTAATCTAACTAACACTGTAGTCATGGTTAAGAGAAGTTGTTAGCAGACATTGCATACAGATGAAATACATGTGGTTTCATTAACTCTGTCCTATCAAATAGGCATCAAAAGGACAGAATGGAATAACAGTAGTTAGGGTTTTAAACAATATTTTTTAAACTGCAGACATGACTTGACTATAGAAAAAATTCAAAGTAGGGGTCATGTAGTTGATACTCATCTGTGTCTTTTGATCAGTACTCGGGCTGTTTTCCAAAGGCAGTGATCCATCTCTAATCACAGGAATTGAAGTACAACATCTTTATTTAGGCTCACCTAAGTGTTTCCAGGAAGTTAAAGCTCTACATCATCATTTGATTTTTTTGGTAAGATTTTTATATTAATTACAGAAGAAATCCAATATGTAAAAAAAACCCAAGCAAAACAAACAAACTAAAAAAAAGCCCCAAATGTTTTGTTTCTACTGTAAATAGTATGGGAAATATCTCCTAAGCAAACTGCTATGATTCCAGCTATTTTCCTTGCTGATCTTATGCCCTAATGATTAGAATATCTTGGGTTAGATATTTTTTGGTTTACGTTTTTTTTAGTGACTGTGATTTGTTTCCAAGTGAGATGCAAATTGACAACACAAAAATTAATAAATAATAAAATTTAATCTCTAGGAAAGCTAAGATATTGCTTTTATTTCTGTTCTAATTGCTTTTTTGATGCTTAACAAGGTATAAAAATATGCACTATCAAGATATAGTTCAGCCTTTAATAGATTCTTTAGATGAATTCAGGAGATGGGAAATTCTGCTGGTTTTGAAATGTGTCAGCTCTTGTAAATGCCTTATAATAAAAGGAAATGGCCAACACTGAATATTTGTTATGTCAACTTACTGCTATTGAACTTTAATTTCAGGTTTTTAGTGTATGTGTATGGTAGTACTTTAATATTTTAATCCTCTTCAGTAGAAAAAAATAGTTGGTATTCATTTCTCCATGTTTCTGATGTGATGAGATATGAGTACCTGCATTTAACAATACAACTTAACAGAAAAATTATTTTAGTTTAGAAAGCACAGTTTAGTCAAATTATTCTAAAAAAGGATGTTTTTGACTGAAATATCCATATAATTAGTGTGACACTGATCCAATAAATCAGTGAAACAACTTTTTTATATTTAAGCATTTACTTTACCTGTTGACTTTACTGCAACAGCTCACCTATTTTAAATATAGAGTGTATGAATATAGAAATATATGTACAGATATTGATGCACATCAAAGATACAGCCTGGTACTTGTAAACAATAAGCTTTCCAAATTTTACATGCTGAAAAGTAAAACATTCACATTTCAAGGACAGAGAAAGTCAGTTTGGTTATTTTGATGACACAGAAGGTGTGGCAGGTTCAAAATAGCATTTATTAGCACTCCCATGAACTTGCAGTTGAGAGGCACTTAGAAAGGTGTGAAACCATCTTATACCTTAGACAACATCAAATAAATAATGTATGAGAAGCAAACTTGTTGCCATAAATAACGTAATAGCAAATTATTTTGTTCCATAGCACTGACTGTTTACAAGTTATGAAATTTAACTACTTAATTTCTATAATATTGAGAAAATAAGTATTTATACATTAAAATCTTTCCTGTTCAACACATTTTTGATCTTTTTTGTTGTATTTTATTTTCTCCTACAGCTCTGCTTTTTATTGCAACTTAAATTTGTTCGGTGAAATTAAATTTTATTCAGGGTACAAACAACATTCTGCAAAGGATTTTTCTCTATTAAGTATCTACAGTAATTTAATGCAGTGGTTAAATGCATGTTCTTTACAGCTGTCTTTAAAATGGAGGAACTGTGTTCTTCTATTGCTGCGTCTGACCCTAATGCTAATCTGAGTTCATTAATCCACTTGAGGTGCAATGATGTTTTCAATAAATGAATCTTTCATTCTTTTCCAGTACTTATCTCCTGTTCCTCACAGGGCTCTCAGGATAAAGAATACTAGTTGTTGTATAGCTTCAAACAATTGTAGATTAACAGAAAGTAAAATATCAGCAGTATCAGTTAACATTTTTCTAATGAAATACCTTTTCTTAAAATTATTTTACACTTCTCATTTGTTCTCTGTTGGTAAAATAATGCAACAAACCTCAGTCTCATGGTTGAACTTACAGGTAGAAGCTCGCACTATGGAAGCTCCTCCTGAGGGAACAGTTGATATATTTGCTATTGTTGATGGGTCCAAAGAAGTTCAATTAAAATGGCTTGCCCCAAATAAACCTAATGGAAAACTGACCTACAAAGTCCTTGTCACTGGCCTTTTCTATGATGATCAAGGTATTTATTTTACTTTATAATAAGTCTAATGGTAGCATTAATATTGCATTTCAATATATATATTTTATTTTTTTTTAATTCCTTTGGCACTAGTTTTTTTTCTGCCTTTTTTTTTTTGCCACTTCATTGATTATTTTAGAATTACCAATTTTATTCTTTAAGAACTGCTGCTTTGATTTATGGTGTTTTACATTTGTAAAAACACATAAATTGGGAAATAAAGATAAGCCCTCTGCACTCATTTCATCTCTAGATATACACATGGAGTCTTATCTCACAGCCTTCACTCAGATAAGGAAGATATATTCAGAAAATTTCAGTCAGTTTGCTTATATAAGTGGGAGCCATTCATGAGAGCCATTCATAATATGGTTGATTGTGTCTGTGTTTGAAATTTATATAAGCTGCTGTAAAGAAGGAAGTCTTATAAACAGCCAGCTACCTAAAAAAATATGCTATGAAATCAGACACTTTTTCCTAAAAAGAAGAAAGGAAAAGAAAACCAACTTGTTATTTCTATATAACAATCAAGACCTGCCATACAGTACAAAAACCTGAAAAGTAATAGTTATCTCTTAAACTTTATTGTTATCTTGGGCTGCTGTTTTGTTTCCACTGGTTTATGTTGTGGGTTGGTTTTATTTGGGTGTTTTGTTTTATTCTGGTTTGTTGTTGTTGTTGTTTTGTTGTTGGTTTTTTTTCCTTACATCTTCTAAATGCAATGGTGTGGTTTTAGGTAAAAACATTTCTACATCAGAGCTGGTTAGACAGTGGTGTAGCCAATCATATTACATAAAGTTCATAATTTTCACTTGAAAGTAAAATGCTATGTCTTCTAATTGTTATAAAAACGTCAAAGACTTAAGCAATGAATAAAAATGAATGTTCACAAAATGCCTATGAGGCTTTAATATGTCAATCTGAGCTATTAAGCATGCTTTATGGTATAATAAATAATAAAATATTGTACACAAATAATGTTTATGAATTATACCTAACAATGTTGTCATTAATTTTTAGTGCACTTCAAATAGCATGATCGGCATCAGGCAACTATAAAAAAGTTTTCTTACGAGTATATTACAAAAT
>JAOEGS010008561.1:82453-94953 GCA_025447755.1 Corythornis vintsioides | reverse complement strand
ATAAGTATAGCCCCTGGACAGGGCAAAGGATACCACTATGAGAGAGTGATTTTTTTTTCTAAAGCATGTTGTGTTTCTATATTTTTACACCACCATCCCTAATGTATATTGTGAAACTGCTTGGTGTGTTATCAGTGCCCTACTATAGCATATGGTACATTGACACAGCAGGTTGATGGCATGGGAAGTGTTTAAATAATGTGTAACTTAACACTTTATCTGTCGTGAACTTGCTAATCCAACAATTTAGAAACCAGCTGATCTCATGCTGAATATTCTACAGATGTCCCCAGGTTTAGGACCTTTTCTTCCTGTTCCAGGTTTTTCTAATTTTGCATATGTATGTCTCTATATCTGTATGTCTGTGTATTTTATGCACAGTTTTTCCACCAAATGGATCTGCCATTCATTGTAGTTGTTTAAGATACCACATAACTTTCCATCCAGCTGTTTTTACAGATATACCAGATAGGAATTACAATGAACACCCTGGGAGCTTATTGGTTATTTCCTTGTTATAATAAGTTGTATTTCGTTCTAGACCATTTGCTAATGGAGTCAGATCATCTTAAATAATTTGAAAAATGTTTAAAGTTGCTGTGGGTTTTTTTAAGGGTGGGAATTATTAATGTTCTTACAGTAAAAGCAACAGTACAACAGTAAAGACTACACAGTAATAGATTAAAGCAAGAAATAATATTCTAATTGTAGCAATTTATTTAGATTCCTGACATATAAAGTTTTGTGATGTATGTCCTGATTTTTCATTGTTCTTTAGTTCTTATACTGCTGATGAAACGTATTTTGAGATGCCAGCATGGATAAGTCTTGGTAAATAGTCTGTATCTGGTCAACATTTATCAATAGCCAAGTTGAAAGAGAAGGAAATACTATTATGAACTGATTGAAAAAGTCACTGTGGAATTGCAAGTATGATATGTAGATGAGGAGGAGATAGTTTGGATTTTCTGCCTTATATATGACAATGGATTTTTTAATAGTTTGATTGTGGTTTAATATGTATGCAAGAAAAATATCTGTATCAAATGGCCTTCATCTTCTTAGTCAAATAGTATTTTTCTGACAAACTTTCTCTGTGAAAGTACTTGTTGAAATACAGGAAGGAGCTTTGTTGAGTCTGTTTCACTATTCTGATCTATAAAAGTATGTTTTCCCTTTATTACCAGCAAACTGAATGTGGGAATCAAATGTAATTTCAGAAATTGAGGACTCTGTCAGAATTCCGCAATGCTCAGGCAACATGTTATCCTGCAATGACAGGACAGGAGGCAATGGGTGCAAGTTGGAGCACAAGAGGTTTAGGGTCAACACAAGGAAGAACTTTTTCTCAATAAGGGTTGCTTTGCCTCAAGTCATTTAGGTCCTGGTGCCTTCTTGGAAGAAGCCTTAAAGAGGAATTAGTTTTACAATTGATTAGTCCAAGGCATTAAATACTAATATTACCAGGCCACAAACAGTTTTTCTCCTTTAAAGAGAGGTTAAAGTTCTTGTTACTATCTGATACATTCAAATTCTCAGAGGACTTTAGAGGGAGAGAAAGGTGACAGAGTCAGGCTTATTTCCCTCAAGTAGTTTTCTCATTCAGATCTGTTTACCCTCATGGTTGTTTAGATTAAGTACAGGGTCATTTTTAATTGCATCTGGATATCTGAAATTAAGTTAATAGTACAGGAAGAATTAGGTACTACCCCTCTTCCAAAGAAGTGGAAGGAAATTCTTATCTTCCTACCTGTGTCATATGACTGCATAAGAACAAAGTGAATCCAAATCAGTAGTCGCCTAGGTGTTGTGATGCATTTGAATGCAAGTTTGACATAAAGAGAATCAGTAATTAACTGTATGTCCTTAGGGAGTTTCACAGTACTAAGTTGCAGGGTTATACTCAGAATTTTTTGTTGTTCATGAATGTAAAAATCAATGTATTTTTTTTTCAGGTTTGGGTTTTGTTTTAGCTTGGTCTTTTACTTTTTGTAACTTTACCTGGTGACATATCTTCCAAAGTTCTTACTTTTCAATAAGGTAGTTCATCTGACGTTTGTGTAAAGCAACAATTATTCATCTGGTAACTCTGCTTATTAGGAGGTACCATACCAAAAAGCTTCCTTGCGGTCTACTCATTCTCTTGGCAAACTGGATGATTCCAACAGCCAAATACAGCATTTTCTGGGGAAAAAAAGAAAAAAAAAGAAAAAAAAAAGCTGCATCTATAAACTTGACTTTTGCTTGATTGGGCAGAGTTCTTTCAGTACAGTCTCCAATCAGAATTCAGATACAGAGTGCTAAGAATCAAGCTAGTGCATAAAAGCAATGTCTGCTGGGGGAAGATATGCCACCTGATGATGTTGACAGAAGTGGGGAGAGGAATGCTGAAGCTACTTAAAGTTCCCAGCCTGTCG
Organism: Corythornis vintsioides; assembly: GCA_025447755.1. Taxonomy (NCBI): domain Eukaryota; kingdom Metazoa; phylum Chordata; class Aves; order Coraciiformes; family Alcedinidae; genus Corythornis; species Corythornis vintsioides. The sequence continues at coordinate 92,536 of JAOEGS010008561.1, read as the reverse complement.
TGTTGGTGACTTGAGAATGGAGAATGAAAATACTGTGGGAAGTTGTATTGAGTGGTGCAGAAGGTGTTCTACATTTAAGGCTGACAATTTTAAAAGAACACAACAATTTTTGAGAATTAAATATATTTCAGAAATGACTACAACATTTCCAAGAGACTTGTTAAACTGATTTTCATAGTGAATTTCCTTTCAACATAGTTGTGTGCATAATTACTTGGAAATATAAACATCTAAGTGTAGATTTACATTGACAGTTGCTGCAACAGAATATGCAATACATGACAATAGATACAAAATCGGATATGCTTTAATATTTGCAAGAAAAATTCTTTTACAAAAAATGCAGAGTAGTCATTCCATATATGTTATCAAATCGTGATTTTTTTTCGAGACAAGCTCTTTCTTCCAAAACTTGCTATTTTTTTCCTACTGTTGAGTAGTTAAGACTTTCTTAGCTGAACATTCAAGAAGTTGATACCAAAGAAATTAGTATTTTTACCACAGGTGGTAAAAATCAGGATTTTGTTCTTCCTGCATTTAATCACTTACAAAGATATTTATATTATCATATGTTCCTGTGTCAGTAACAATCTGTTACAACAGGAAAAGTTATTCCAAATTTACTTGAGTAATATAGGATTGTGCAGTAACCCTGTACATTCTGCAACCTGAATTCCCTAGTATTAATACTTGATTTTTTTTTTTTTTTTAATGATAGACACAATACATTTGACATTACTGATAAGAAAAATAATCCTTTCTCCAAGGAGCTGGCCCAGTGAGAGTAGACATCCTTGATTTTAAAAGAAGGGTAACATTTCAAAAGGAATGTGAATCTGTGAAATTGTAGTGATATTAATGATCCTGGTGGAAATTTACCAGTTAACTTTCTAATATGCATATATGTATATATATATATATACATTTGTTATACTGTTATGATGTTGCACAATGCCTAAGATACCATAGTGCCTTAATATTACTATTGCTGAGGACCTTGAAGCCACTAAGACAATTTTTTCTAGAGCCTGTCTGGAAGTATTTTCTGTTATAGTTCTCCTGCTGGTATTCTTGGATTATTTTTCTCATGGCCTTTCACCTGCAAACCCCAGTAATGTTACAGAAGACCTTCATGGGAGCAGATATGATGATATGAGAATTGCCTCTCCTCACCAGGTCTTTACCTCCCAAAACCTAGTACGCAATAATCAATAAGAATCATTTAAATGCTTGGTAAGTATTATCCATTAATATATGTAGACAGATGTTTATGACCAATCAGTGTACAACTAGCACCATATTAACATACTCTATGCAACACAAATATCATCAATGGAACCAACTGACAGGGAGTTTGAGGAGTTCCTAGTGGAAAGTATATATAGTGACACCATGAGCAACAGCATTGGCATGTTTATCATCACCACTTCCTGAACCAGAGGAATACCCGCTCCACTTTCAAAGTAGGATCCTTTTGTGGGAGCTCTTTTCCATGTTGGTCATTAAGGAGATTTTTTCATATTTCATCCCCTTCATTCTTCATTTCATCTGTCTGTCTCCTTAGTTTTACCTACAGACCTCACAAATAAAACTCGCTAATCCTGAAGATGGTGGAGGAGGGGAAAAAGGGGGGATGTGTGATCTATTTTGAAATCGTCGTGCTTAATCTGTGCACTAGAGAAGGATTTAGGAGTATTTTAGCACTAAGTAATGTGCCATTTCAAGTCTATTTGCATGGCTAGAAAACTCATAGTTTTGCACTTTAGAATGATTATTGGGTAATGTTTAATTATGCTTTAGTAGATTTTGAATAGCTTCACAATACACCATCTACTAGCATGATTTCCTTCAGTGCCAAATATATGTGCCTTTTCTATTCCTTGGTTCAGGTGTCTCAGAGGAAAGAGAAATGAAAGCAATCTCTGTCTAATTTCTGCATTGGACTGTTTCTTTGGCGAGGACTCTAGCGTCAGACTTCAGATAGTGTTTTAATTGATCTTCCATTTTATTCACATAGTGGTTTTTATCACATGTACATTGGTGTGTGTTGTACCTCATAACATATTGGTTTTCATGTTGTAAAGCAGATACATAAGGCTGAACCCCCTTTCTGTGAGGAACCAGGTCTTAACAGGCTGAAATTCCTAGTTACTGACAATAGCAGGATAGTCTCTGAGACCAACCCTGCTCCCTTGCAATAGTCTAGGAATAATAGCAATCTTCTGGAGGTAGTGCTAGTAAATAGTATTGAGTAAAAGGGAATTTGCCAATCAGTTCTTCTGTGAAAACAGTCTTTTAGTTAATTAATGTCTCCCAGAGTTTTTAACTCACATGAAGGCTGAAGAGCCTCCATTGGCAGTGCTTAGGTACCTACGGTAAATCCTAAATGCAAAAAAAAAAATTTTTTTTTTTTTTTAATTATGACATTGGAAATAAAATTATTACTGTCAACAATGGAAATTCACAACCGAAACAAAATATACAGAATCTGATCAGAGCTTCTGCAGAGGAAGAAAATGACTAAAATGCCTTTGGATACTTTTATATGTTAGTTTCAAACAAAGATGCTTCTCTTTAGAGACTAGTGTAAAAATTGTTCTCTCAGGTAGAGAAAGCATGATGAAAACTGGGATTTGACAAGCTTTGATGAAGTTTTTATTTGATCTGTATAAGGGATGATCAAATTATGTTTTGACTGCTTAAATTTCTAGTGTTGTACCAGAAAGATAAAGATACTATGTCATCCTTTTATAGGGATGATTGTGTGCATGTGATGTGGCTGTTTATGATACTCTACATGTTTTTTGCCCTAAATAGACTAGAGGTAGCTACTTTATAAGTACATCAAACACTCATCTGAGTGTTTCTGTGATTCTTTCAATCTACAAATGAATCATTTATGATGCCTCAGGTAAGGGGACTGGAAAAAGCCAAAAGGATGTCTTATGTCAAATAAAAATCCTAGATCAGGTTTAGAGCTTCATTCCATCGAAAGTATTACAACTAAGTGTAATGGCATTAGACAGTATTGACATTTTTTATATGACTTCTTTTGGCTAACTCAGCATTCTGAAAAAATAAATAGTGTTTTCCCGTTGTGATTGAAAGGGTTAAATAGTACCTATTCATTACCACTCACAAAAGGATTTATTTTGTTCTCATAAATCAGTTTTATTCCACATTTTTATTATTCCCTTGGGTCAGCTGCTCCAATTGAAATCAATACAAGTGCAAGTGACACAATCAATCTAGATATTTGATTATGGATTTGAGACTCCCAGTTCTGCTCTGTGTGTTTAGCTAGTTTTCTTCTGATAGTGTCTCTGGAGAATGGAAAATTCTTATTGGCATCCATGAATTATGGGCATAGATTCAGAAACCAGATACTGTGATAATCTCCATTTATGTACTGCAGCAGCTAGATAAAGAATGTTCTAAGGAAAAACAAATGTGAAGATTTTAAAGCTAACTGTTTCTGATTTTTTTGTGTGTGTGTGAAAAATCTCTTGTAAATTAAACTTGATAAAATCTCATTATTTGTCTATAAAAACCTCTCAAACAAAATGGATGAGGTTGATAATTATATGCTCTGTCATCAGCTTAACATCACGTGCAGAAAATGTTTTTGCTATTTGAAGCCTTCTGGTCATTTACAGACAATGTGATGTTATGCTACCTGGGATACTAAAATGTCCTGGGACACTTTCTCCTACTCATGTTGGGATAAGAGCACCTGGACACTGGAAGTCTGTGTGAAATCCACATAAGTTAGTTGTTCTTCTGGAATGTTTTACAGAGTTGGATGACCTTACCCTATTTTATTATTTCTTTAGGTCATGGAGTGAGTTACTACAGTGTGTCCCTACAAGACTTAGTACAGTGGAGGCATGTGCACATGTGTGTGTGTGTCTAAGTGTAAGGTCTAAATGAGACAGGCTCAATTGCAAAACTCATTGGACATTTCTATTTTTATGGAAGAGTAATGACAAAATGTAAAACAGTAATTAATATTAAAAAAAATATTGATTTCTTGATAGTTTCATCTACAATTTCAGAGTTTTTAAGTTGAAAGCCTCATGGCTCTGAACTGGAAGCTCAAAAGGGTAATGAGACCACACACCAAACATTCTCTTTGCATGCCATCCATGACAGAGCCTAATCTCTACTGCAGTCGTTTAGCATTCATGGGATCTGTGTTAACTTTCTTATATGTGCTCCCCCATCAAGCTGCAGGCTTTATTTATATCTTAGTCCATAGAATTAATGAGCATATAAAGGCACATTGCTTTGTGTTTGTAACACTAATGATCACTTATTTCTACTGACAGGAGTATGCTTTCATTGTAATTATTACCCCTGTTTTGCCTTAGGGTTCTTGAGCTGTTAGACAAATTTTCATAAAATCATAGAACAGTTGAGACCACCTCTAGAGTTAATCTAGTCCAACCCCAAAAATAGCTTTCCAACATAAGCCCCCATCCCGGAGGTTAGCTCAGAGTGAAGGACAAAAATGTTCAGCATATGTATTCTGCACATCTGAAGACAACTTAAGATATCTGTGCCAAACTTAAGTCTGTGAAAAGTCACAGAAGGTGCCTTTGCCTTTTCTAAAGTGAAGGAAACATCTGTCAAAGAAAGAATGTGTAGTATAGTCAGAAATTGCTTCTGGATCTTTGAGCTTTCAGAATTCTGATGTGTGTGGGTGGTAGTAAGGACTTTCATCTTGTTCTAGAAATGTTTTCTATTTTTCAGTCTTAAAATGAAAGGGCTATTTAACTACTGGGGTAAAAGGAAAAAGCAAAGGTTTTTTGATGCAGGTAATGCGTTCGTTCTTTGCAGGAAGGTGAATATTTTGGATTCCTAGGTTTGCCAGTTTGCCACAGTGCTATTATATTACCCATCTTGACTCATCCAGCAACTCCCCTAGCGCATAAGACAGAATGTTTCCTGTGACAACAGAGTCTTTAAGTTTTGGACTTAGTTTGATGGACTGAGGCCATGTTATCGCTTTAGGAACTATATATCTGTCAAGTCAGGAGCAGAAGAACAAATGGTGGTTCAGAAGATTGAGGCACAAGATCACCAATGTCCTCATTTGAAAAAGCTCAAAACCAAAAACTCCACTACAAAACACCGCAACACCCCCCCACCCCCCCAATGCTTAATTGAAAAGTGGGGTATGATGTCAAAGCACTTCATAAGAGCAGTAGAACAATCACAATGAAAACTGGAGAATGGTTCATTATCACAGTTCTTAGGAAAAGGGAGTCACCAGTAATGGCAAAGAAAGATTTTTGGCTGTTTATTTTAATAGAGGTAATAAAACTAATGGAAAAGCATATTTTTTGTTCTGAATACTGCACTGGGACAGAGAGAGGGAAAGAAGAAAAATCTTAGCTGGAAGGAAAGGAGTAGCTTGTGTGGAAGTTAATGAGGCTGAAGAATAGGCAAAATTAATGGAAAAAAGTTATGAGCTTACTGATGAGGAAGTGTGTGTATTCACAGATTTCCCCCCAGAAAGATGTGGTGCCAAAGAGTCAGAAACCAGCACAGGGACAGAAACAGGTTTGGGGTTTGTTTTGGATTGTTTTGGTTTTGATTTGTTATTTTTTGTTGGTTTTTTTTTATATGTGTGTATTTTTTCTTTGTTTGCTTTTGTGGGGTTTGTTTTTATTTGTGCTTTTGTTTGTTTCTGGTTTATTTGGTTTTGTTTGATTGTTTTGCTTTTTTTGTGGGGTTTGTTTTTGATTTCTGTTTTTATTTGTGTTTTGTTTGGTTTTTATTTTCTTTCTTGGTTGTGGTTTGTTTTTGTTTGGGTTTCATTATCATTGTTTTGTGGGTGTTTTGTTGTTTTGGGTTTTTTTTGTTGGTTTGGGATTTTTTTCCTCTTCTGGCACTAACTTTTTCTGTGGATCAGGATGAGACAATCTGTGTATGCTTGCACACATATAAAGCCATCATAAAAACTATCTGTGTTTGTTCTAGGTAAATAAGTAACCTTTGTATAATTCTCCAGACCCTCATATGAACTGTTTTTTTCACCTGGATTCTTGCCACATTTGTTCTTTGAGTAGTCTTTTACAATGGTGATAGTTCTGATTCTATCTATTTGGATATTGTGGAACAACATGCTCTTTATTGTAAATTAATTTTGATCCACATGGGAAGAGTGCCTCTAAATGTGGCAAATTCTGGGGGGGGGGAGGGGGGCGGGGGGGAACAACAGAAAACAAACCAACCAAAACCAAACTGATTTTAAATGTGAGATGAGTGCCTACAGTTTGTATGATTTCTTTTGTCTTTTGCAGTCTTTGTCATGAGAATGGTTTCATGTTGTACCATTTCCTGCATGCCTTACAACCTTTGTCACATGAATAAGATATCAGAAAGCTAATGACTAATATACTGTATTCTGTGTCTACTGATACTATACTGTACTACTGTGACCTTTGCAATATTATGTATTCTGATTGGCTGTCCATTTCACCTCTTCTCCACAAGTTAATAAGGCTGTAAAAAGGAGAGAACTTGAAATAGCCAGCCAGTCAAATTACAGAATATTGAAAAGGTCAGAGCAGTACAGCACACAGAAAAAAATTATGGAATATATGAGGCATTAAAATTCTTGTGCCAATGATTATAACAAGAATGGAAAAGGATACCCATTTATGTTATTACAATCTAGTGAACCCCATAGGATGATGGACCCAGAACAGCAGTAATTTACGCACTGCCAACCCACAGAAGTTTTATTCACCCATTTACAGGGGTACTCAGTCACAGGAATGCTTGGGAGCTCCCTTCAAAATGTCCACCCAAAACCACAGTGAAACTTCAAAATATTCACCAGGTAGAGTCATGTGTTAAGCTTAGCACTTTTAAACAGTGATTTGGGTGGAGTATGTATTAGTATCATTTTTAATGTAAGCATGCTTTATTACTTAGTTTTTAAGTATTATACTTAGTTTTTAAGTATATGTATTGATATTCTTTAGCCCTAATTTCTTCATTTGGATAATATTTTCAGACATGCTGATAGGCTACAGTGGGTTTTGTGAGCAGGATGGAAAAAAATAAAAAGAGAGGCCTCATCCACTTATACTCACAAATAGGATCTACACTGAAGCAGCCTCTGCAGGAATGACACAGAGTGCTATGACAGTGTTATCACTGTATCACTTTCTGTCATGCTGAGCATATGTGCCTGCATTTCCAGACCACTGGTAGCAAAGTTTAAGCAGTTAAAAGTGGCAAAGCCACATATTGCAAGTAATCTCCATCAAGACCTGCATTTTAACAGTGTTCTAATATTTTACTTGCCAGTAGCAGTAAGTTGCTTGTCTGGGAACTGGGTTAAAACACCTTTTGTCTGTGTAAAATTTGTGTTAGGAAATTTGCATATACTCTTCAGCTTTTTTAAAATTAGAAGCAATGGAAAAATTTAAACTTCTGTGTTGTCTATCTCGTTGTAAATTTGCAAGTTCATTTTTGAGCTGAATAAAATGGTTATGTAATTACATACTTCTCCTAATTATTGAGTAATTATGTACTTCTTATAATTGCCGAGTAATCACTCTGCTATAACTAGAATTTAATGTTACAACTAATTGCATAATTACTGTATATTAATGTTGTTAACCAGGCAACTTGGAATTGAGTGTTATCCTTTTAATTCCTTTTCTGTAACTTGAAAATGTATTTTTAAAAACACAGTATAGTTAACAAATGGAAGATTAATCATAGAATAAAAATATCAGCAGTGGAAAGACACACTTTCATCCTGGGCTCACATGTATGAGAATAAAAATATTAAAAAATATTAAAACTACTGTAAGTAGAAAAAAAAGAATTTTCTCATGAATTGAGCACATAAATTGATCTTAGGGAGCCTACTTTTATGCATGAGGTTTGAATCTGTCCTATGTGTTTTGATCTATCAACACTGGATTTTTAAACTTTTCTACACATAGTAGGTGAAACATTTTAAAAAATGTATCTCTTTACACAGCCAGCCAAGGCATTAAATGTTTCACTAGGATGTTAAGATGGTATATGTCAGTTGGCCATTTTTAATTGGCTTTTTTTGTTGTTAACAAACCAGTAGGTGCACGTAACAGTCACATGTTGGATGGGCATCACAAATAGAAAGTTGCAGAATGCCTGGTGGCGCACAGAAAAACTGTGATAGACAACTATAACAAATAACAAATGTGCTCTGTTGGATTGTATCAAATCACACAGAGGTGTAGAAGGAGGGTTTGATACACAGTTTAGGAGCTGAGATCAAATAATGCAGATGCATTTTTCCAGTACTGACTGAAGAGGCCGGGTACACAAGACTAATCTCAGACAAAATAACTTTGCTTCTGCAGAATTGGTATGTCTACATGTGGAATGTGTAAAATGTGGCAGTTCTTTCATGATAAAAGGCTTGGCCTCCATTGCTGTTCATAACATGAGATCTCTCAGGCTAATCATAGAATCATAGAATGTTTAGGGCTCGAAGGGACCTCCAAAGGTCACCTAGTCCAGCCCCCCTGCAGTGAGCAGGGACACCCTCAACTAGATCAGGCTGCTCAGAGACTTCTCCAACCTCACCTTGAATATCTCCAGGGATGGGGCCTCAACCACCTCCCCGGGAAGCCTATTCCACAGTTCTACCACCCTCAAGGTAAAGAACTTCTTCCTGATATCCAGTCTAAATCTACTCTAAATTAAACCCATTACCCCTTGGCCCTTGTAAACAGCACCTCTCCAGCCTTTCTTCAGGTACTGGAATCTGTAGCCCCTTCAGGTACTGGAAGGTGCTCTAAGATCTCCCCGGAGCCTTCTCTTCTACAGGCTGAACAACCCCAGCTCCTTCAGCCTGTCCTCATAGCAGAGCTGTTTCAGCCTCTGATCATCTTTGTGGCCTCCTCTGGACCCGCTCCATCAGGTCCATGTCTTTGCTATGTTGAAGGCTCCAGAACTGGATGCAATACTCCAGGTGAGGTCTCAGTAGAGCAGAGTAGAGGGGCAAAATCACCTCTCTCCATCTGCTGGCCACAGTTCTCTTGATGCAGCCCAGGATGCAGTTGGCCTTCTTGGCTGCAAGTGCAATGTGCAATGTGGAATTCAGTTAAATCCAAAATTAATCCATCAGGTTTCTGCTTGGGCAGTCTGATGCTGTGGTATGGTATGGGGTAATCCAGGTAGAATTTGAGTTATGAGGAACTAGACTACAAGGAATATTTATGAAAAGAGTTTTATAAAACTGTCCCACTTCCTGGAAACTTGGAAAGTAAGTTTGATATACATTACTAGCAAAATAACTGAAAAGACCCTTTGTGCAGCTCTGTGAACATCAAAATAATGGAATGGGCTTGGACTTCACCATGAGTGTATCACAGATTGTTTATAGGAATTCCAAAATTAGAGGAAAGTCCAGATTGCTTATCCATGGTGAAATGTAATGTGTTCATGACTGAAATATGGAATATTCAAAAAGCTTTAAATTCATTAAGAGAGTTTCTAATGTTTGTGTGGTTTTTGCCTTTTTTTTTTTTTTTCATTCTATCTTATTTTGATTTTATAGAGGACTCAAACATGAATATCCAAATTTCTGCCTGGGATACTGTCATATTTTAAAATAGTTTTGGTATATTCTGCTTGATCTCATACTCATATATGTAGTTTCAGACTTGTGTGATTATGATGTTGTCTGTAATACAGAATTTCTATTTATTCCAATGTGAGAGCTCTCCATGATTATAGGTTTCTAGGTATATAGGGCACCTGGTCTGCTGGCATCAGACGGAGTAGATCTCTCTCAAAGGGGAAGGAGGATTCTGTCATATAATTTGGCTGGGCTCATTGATAGAGCTTTAAACTAGATATGAGGGGGGAGGGGGATTTCCCTGTCCTTTGGTGAGTGGGCTGGAGACAATTGAGGGGTGTTGTGCCATTCCCACTGCTACCTCAGGGTTGTTACCAGTCAGGAGGTTCTTGACCATTGCAAACTCGCTCTAATGCCTGTACACAAATGCACACAGCATGGGGAACAAACAGGATGAACTAGAGATCTGTGTGAGATCTCAGGACCAT
>JAOEGS010008561.1:57925-77207 GCA_025447755.1 Corythornis vintsioides | reverse complement strand
TCTGGCACAATTCAGTTTTATTCATTGTGGGGAAAAAAAAAAGTAAGATACAAATTCTCAAAAATTTGTATATTTCTATCAACTACAGAATAATCTTCTCTCCAGTTTTGATAATGAACAGGAAATGTTTTCAATAAAATTGTTTCTAACAAGTCAACAAAATGGGATGCAAAGTGTTCACAGAAAGTTCTTAATGAAAAATAGTGACCATATGTTTTCTAGAAGTAGCTTAAGAAGAGAGCAGCATGGAATAGGGAGAAGGGAAGAGCTCTCATCAATGACCTAGCTAATTAGAGAGTGTCAGTGGCAAGCTGTGTAAATTGTCCGTTCCAGTTCCTTTTGTCCAGAACGATTATTTGTAAGGGATATAAGGGTGAGATTATGTAAGTGCTTGTGTGGAAAACTGGGAGTTGTTCTAATGAAACAGTAAATCTTCACTAAACTCTGCTGTATTGAAGTAATCATCATTTTCATTAGTTCTACTTTCTACATTTATTCCCCTCTCCCATTCTGTTCAGCATATCTTTCAGTGTCTCTGTCTATTCCGGGTTTTGAGTGGGTGTTTTTGGTGGCAAGAGAAGAGAGAAGTCAGATTCTGAGAGCCCTCAACACAGGAAAGACATGGACCTGATGGAGTGGGTCCAGAGGAGGGAACAAAGCTGATCAGGGGGCTGAAACACCTCTCCTAGGAGGACAGGCTGAAGGAGCTGGGGTTGTTCAGCCTGGAGAAGAGAAGGCTCCAGGGAGACCTTAGAGCCACCTTCCAGTACCTGAAGGGACTCCAGGAAGGCTGGAGAGGGGCTGTTTCCAAGGGCCTCTAGTGAAAGGACAAGGGGTAATGGGTTTAAATTAGAGAAGAGGAGATTTAGACTGGATATCAGGAAGAAGTTCTTTACCTTGAGGGTGGTAGAACTGTGAATAGGCTTCCCGGGGAGGTGGTTGAGGACCCATCCCTGGAGATATTCTAGGTGAGGTTGGAGAAGGCTCTGAGCAGCCTGATCTAGTTGAGGGTGTCCCTGCTCACTGCAGGGGGGCTGGACTAGGTGACCTTTGGAGGTCCCTTCCAGCCCTAAACATTCTATGACTCTTTCCTGAAAGGTTGTGTCTTCAGACTCAGTAATGGGAGGCACAGAGATGCTCTCTATACTGCTCAGTTTCCTAAACTGGAGCCATTTGGGGCTCAGCCTCAGTCCACAAATCATAAAGAACCACCTCAAAGTTGCTTTAAATTGAATCTTGGTGTAAGTACCTACTGATAAAACTGGAGAGTGACAGAAGGCAATGACACTCCTTCTACTGACTGATTGCATCCTTTCTTTTGCTCTTGCACCCTGTCCTAGGCAGATCTCCCATAGTTACAGCTATACTCTTTCCATGCTCCACACATAGGACACCTGTATTTATTTATCAGCTCTCAGGTTGTGCTCTGTCTTCTGGAGCTTCATGAAACAAGGCAGGAAGATCATAACTGCAATTCTAGTTGCCTAGAAGAACATGGATGTTTTTTGCTTGCTTGGCAAGCGCCAGATGAGAAAGGGAGAATTGTGCTATAGCTTGAAGTGCTCAATTGATCATCTATAAGCGGGCAATTAACCTCTTTGTAGAGGTCTCACTCTAAGTCTTTCCAAAAGCTTAGCCTTAGCATGAGGTCCAGACAATACTTAAAATGTCTTGGAAGAAATCTGTGGCAGGCCAGATTTCATACTGGAAAACTACAGCTTGATTGTACTTCTGAAAAACAGAATATGTAAGGTTGGGGAAAATGTTCTGTTGTGAAATTTAGCAGCAGATCATTATTTTAAACTATTACCTAGCATCATATAAACCTGTTTTAGACCAGTTTCAATCATACATATAAAAGGTCACAATTTAGATGAAGTATGCAATCTTTAAATAATCTTAAGCCTATTCAAGGTTTTTGTTTGGGTTTTTTGTTTTGTTGTGGTTTTAATTTTTCATTCTGTGTAAATCTGAACTAGACGTGTATGCTAATTAAAATCAATATTCTCTATGTGATAAATTAGGTTCTTCTTTTGAAGGAATTGTACAACAAATTTACATTGAAATTCCTAGTGAAAATATGCAGAAGACAATTGAAAAACAACACCAGGAATTTTGTCTTTTGAAACATTTTTCAGATACATGCAAGTATTAGGAACTGGATCATTTATTATGGTACTTTGCTATTATAATATGCACTACGTTTCCAAAAACTTCATTGTATTTATTTTTTACAACTTCTGCCCCTGTAGTTTAAAGAATAAAATTAATTAATTGTCAAGCAAAGCCAAATATCTGTGGGGTGAGGGTTTTTTTGTTAGTTTTTTTGTTGTTTTGGTTTGGTTTTTTTGTGTGTTTTTAAATTTTATTTATTTTTCATAATCCCATTCTGCATCTTCTGCACTTGAAGTATCTAGATTATGCAAGTTAGCCTACTGATCAAAAAAGCAATTAATCTGTAAACTTCCAGCAAAGTTCTGTCACCCTGTGACATATTTGTCATGCTTCCATATGAAAAAAAAAGAAAAAAAAAAGAAAAAAAAAAAAGAAGAAGAAGAAGAAAAGAAACCAAACCAAAATGAAGCTTCAGGAAGGTGAAAATAAGGGTCTCTGAAGAACTTGCTGAGAGTGAAATGTAGAAAGAATCAAATTGATATTGTTTTCCTCTCTTTAGCTGGAAAGAAAACCAGAGATCTTTCTTAATCAGCATGGCCATAAAAATGCTTTTGCTTTTTTTTTTTTTTGTTTTCCTTTATGGTTAAATATAACTCTCATTTAGGAGTTTTTGTTCTAGATTTGGAAATAGATCTGAAATTGAACTTAAAAAATCTTGAACTTTGTATCAGAATTCTTAAAAAGCTTTGCAAATTTTTGTTTTATTTTTTTTTTTTTTTTACTACTTGGAAGTAGTTATTTGTTCTGGTGGTGTCTTAAGTTTGACTTTTACATGCCTTTTCCTAGTATAGTGCTCCTCATCAAAGATACCTCATGCAAGTATCTCTGGGCTAGTTTACTGAATACCCAGGGAGAAATAAGCCTCTCTATAAAGACAGAAAGGGAGGGAGAAGGAAAGTTGAGTAAGAATCAGTCATTATTTCTTATCTGGTGTCCCTATAATTCAGTGATGTTTTATGCTACCTTCTTTCTTGCAAGAAAAGCAACTATAAGAGTCTATAGGCCTTAATGATTCATGACATTTGACAGTTTTTCTTCACTGTGTTTTTCTTTCCAAACATGTATTTTTATGTCCTCATGCAGATGCACAAACATAAACATGTATATCATATATTAGTGCATGTATAATCATGCGTAAGTTAATAGATTTTTCTTTTTTTTTTTCTTTGGATCTCTATGCAGGTCTTATTTATTCTTCTGGCAAATAAATAATACGCTCTTAGATTCATTCTAGATTAGTGAAATAAGAGAGAAAGGGAAATAATTTATTGTGTTACAATGGGATATATTGAATTATATTCATTCTTAGTATTTGTATGCTAACATATTTACTTTTATGATTTTTATAAATATTTACTAATTCAGCTATCCAGTAGGCTTCTGAAGTGCCTGAAGATTGTTATTCACATATTACAGATATATAGAAGGACAGACTTTTGATAGTAAGAGAAGGTAGAAGAGATCTTTATATTAATCTGTGTTCAAGAAGCATAATATATATGTCAGAACGTTTGTCAGCCTCTCTTCTTGTCCTTCAGCTTGGACTGGGGGGTTGCCTCCCCACAAAAGTCACCACAGTTGAATGTAGCTATTGTGTACATAGATAATATGTGAATTCAGGTTGACTGATTTCAGATTATCTACAGAGCTCAAATAGAACATGTAGAGAAAAAAAAAAAAAAGTTGAATGACGAAGAGATTGCATTATATAAATAAAGGATACTTCTATTTTCTCTATTTTCACTTTCACCGAAGTTGTGAGTGCTCTTACATGCTAAGAAGCCTATTTGAGAGGGTTATTTGTAAGAAATTGATAGTGCTGTCCAAAAAATTCAACAGGATGTTCTTGATGGTTGTAATCTGCATTAAGCAGCTGTAAATTTTCTGTTATAAAGATTTAGTCCTTTCAGCCTATGTTTAAACAAAAGAACAAAGGAGAGGAAGTTTTCCCTACCTCTTTACTTTTTGCCAAATGATTGAATAAAATCTGTATTGTACAGAATAATTTCCTTTACCTCAACATATGGTGAATTGTATGTGCAGACTGGAGTAAATCCTATGACATGTCTTGTGGCATTTCAGGTAAAACACAGTCAGCCTGGCTTGGGCTTGAATAAAACATGATGGTGTTACTAAGACTTTAATCAATTAGGCTACCCAGTTTTGAACAAGAAGATGGTAGCCAAGGTCTTTTCAGTAAAAATATTTAGGAACATATAATTCATTGTTGTATACTGATACACTTCCACCAGTTCTACTGAATTAATTTCTTCAGCATTATCTGAGGAAATGAAGACAGAAGTTGCTTTTAACAAATAAAACATTTATACAAATTATCTGGAATAGGATATTAAATGATGATTACCTACTTAGTAATGCTGTACAAACACTCCTCGTGGAGGCCTGTGTATAGAAAGTTGTAGTCCTTTGACCCTATTCATCAGATAAGTCAACTGTATATTTTACATGGATTATTTCCATATGTGAATAGGCTTATCTAAATTGCTTTTTATTCACCTTAAATATTAAATATTTTGCTTCAGTGGATGACACCTGGATCATACTTCTGTCAATTGAAATGCTATTTTTAGTGGGGGACCAATGCATAAAAACAGCTATGGATTTTTTCCACAGTTAGGTGTAACAGAGGTGTCAGCTTTCATATTCTGTCAGAGTTTATCTCTGTTAGAGCACTGGCTGAAAAAAGGAAATCTGGATTATTCATCCTAAAGTGACTAACATTTCCACCTCCCACTTGCTGGGCAGTGTATTAATCTTTGGGTTCATAAGCAAGGAAGGCTCATCTGTCCTGCTGAAACTCTGCTACTGTTGGGGAGAAGTCTTATTTACTGGGAGGGTGAAGACTTGGCAGGGATTATTATAACCCAGGGCTGAAGACATTTCTCAGGTTGGGGTATGGCACTATAAATGCCAGCATCAAAGTAGGTAAGAGGAGCAGGTTTTGGGCATTTGTGGATCTGGGCAGGGTGTGTGTTGTTCATCGGTGCTGATACTCCGCATGAGAATCAGATTGTGATCCTCTTGCTATTTTCTAATACAGTTTAATTTATTGATACTGCAGCTGTTGAACTAGACTGTAATGTGAAGTGACAGCCATAGCATTGCAGCTGGCAATTTTGAGAAGTGATAAGAATCCTTGTTTACTCTGTAAATGTAATCGTTCAGATTTGTCAGCATCAGCCTCACGTGTTACTTAAGAGAATAACATACAATGTTTTGTTGTTGTTTTCCTAATAGTTTTATTTCCAGAACTAAATTTTTGATTTTGTTTTTTGACATTGTGCAGATTACCCCCCTGGGACAGGACTTGGTTATGTAGGAAAAACCTCTACATACTGTTAATTATGACAGATAAAATTAAATTAATTCTCTGACTTTGATGTACACAGATTTTCTCCATTAATATTGATGGACTTTAGTGTCATAAGCACATGTTGGGAGGAGAGCAAGCCCCTGAATTTAGTATTTTGCTTTTTGTGGAGCTGACTATATCACTTTATGTCTAAAAGTAAGGAAAGCTGCTGACAGTTTTGATATATTAAATTATAACTGAGAACTAATTCAGGGATCAAAGATGCTCTTTGGGAGACATCACTTTACTGGTAGGAAAAATCATTACATTTTTTTTCAGTCTCATGTATTTGTACTGTATGTCTTGGAAATATCATTCCCTGCAGTTTCTGAATCTTGATGTTTAATTTAAAACACAGGTCTTTGAGCAGCACGGTGAGAGGGGGACTTCTGCTAGTACAACTCATAGAAGGAAATTGAAATATACAAGTTTTTTTCTTATTTATCAAAGAAGTGCAAGAATCTAAACTGACATATCAAATGGATTATGAACTGTGTACTTTGTACCTAAGGGAACAACAACTAAATTAGACTTTTGTTAAAAAGAGAGAAAGAGAAATAGGATTTTAATAAAATATACACTCATTTTTGGTATTTTGTTTGAACCTGACATAAGCTGTATTTTGCAGAAGAAAACTAGAGTATAGGCTACTTCAAAGGCTATATGCTTTGAATGACTTTGAGTGAATTGAGAAGCAGGTTAAGATAACACAAAGAACAGTTTCTGCTAAATAAGTATTGTTTCCTTGACATTTTTGTTTTCAGCCTTGTCCAACTCAGGTGAACAGGAAGAGCTAATATGCTTTTTAATATGTTGAAGTTGGAAGTGAATAGTAAATAACATTATTTCTTTTACCTTCCATTTGTGAGAATATGGTTGCTACTGAAAAGACTTCTGGGGAGCAAAATTGTAGAAGGCACTTGAATGAACTACAAGAGGTAAATTTTCAAATTATGTACTCAGCATTTTAAGGAGTGTCTTCACTGTCTTTAAGTGAACAACACTTCTTTCAAGCAAAGAAAAGTCTGTAAAGTTAGACTTGGTAATGATGAGATTTTGTACATTCCCATTTTCTGAAGTTTCTTCATGACTTTCAGCGGGAATATATTTCAGTGCATTGACAAAGAAGACACTTTGATATTGTTGTAATAAGCACCTACACCTTAGAGAAAATGGGAAATTAGAAGATACAATACCATGGTACCTTTGATACAATTCCAGTGCACACCTGTGACACTTTTTGATGTATGAACAAAATATCCAAGAACTAGTTCCTTTTTTCATATTTCATAAACATATATTTCATAAAGATATGTTTTAGAAGATCACGTAAGTTAGAACATACAGAAGTTTTCAGGAACACTGAAAGCTCCTTGCAGCTCTCTATAAGCTATGGGGTATAAACAGTGATTGTGGAAACTCATATAGTGAAAACATCACAAATCTGAAACACAAGACAAGATAAATTTGTGGCTTTAGTATTCTTCTATGTCAGCACCATCAGGAGACTGGAACAAAACCAAAACTGCAATGAGATACATGACTGATGGCATAGTCCAGTGACCTGGATCTTGCAGACACCTGTAGGACATTCAAGATATAGGAAAACTGCACCACCCATTGTGCACAGTGGATAGCTAGATGCCTGCAGATATCAATAGGAAGGGAAGCTGCAAGATTTTGAAGATGATGTTCATTCTTCCTTAAAAAAAGAAAAAAAAGAAAAGAAAAAAGTATTGAAATTAATCTCTAAAGCTGCTTCATGCAGGAAGCTGAAGCAAATGTATTAATATAGACAGAATCTTTTTCCTTCTCCTCTTGCCACAACTGTAAAAGGTAAAAAAAATAATGAGATAGTTTCTCAAAGCTACATCACAAAGATATTTCATTTTCCGGCAACCAGTCGCCATTAATCCACAGAAACTGTTTAATTGTGATTTCTGCTTGATTTTGTAATCAAAATCCTTATCATTAAAAAAAAAAATCCTTTACCATAATCCTTATGGGTTTTCCTCATAGTGGTTTTCTTTTTGTTAATTTTGTAATGTGACAGTTATTGGCTAGGCATCCTTTTAAACACTCTGATGAATAATTACTTTTACTGGACAGTTATAAATTCCATCCTATGTCTTTTATTACAGGTCTTAAAATCATTAATCATTTGGTTAATTGCTCATTGTCATTCTTTTGTAACATTTAAAGTTTAGCAAAGTTCTTGCTGAGTAATATGGATAAACTTCTACCTACCATGAGAAAGGAAGGCAGTTTACTTCTTATATGAAGGTAAAGGTGACAAATATATATGACATTTTTATAACATTCACTTCAGTAAAATATAACACTTAAGAAAAGTGCGTCTCTTACACGTATTTCTACTTGAGACTCATATCTGTATTGCAGATGTTGAGGTTCTGCATGAAGAAAAAGATCATTAAAAGGAGAGGAAGGTCTGATTAATACTGATTAATACTTGCTATAGCAGTATTAAATAAGTAAGCCTGCTGGGGGATTTCAAAAGACAATTGTCTTCAGGTCTGCAGGCTCTGGAGTAAAGCCTGAGTGGATTTTCAGGGCCCTACTAAAAATACACTCTGCAGCTTAGGATACAAAATAGTGCAAGTAGAATAAAACTTGCAGTTAGAGTTTACATGCTTAATCCAGATAAGGTAAATTTTAGATGTTTCAAAAATCTTCATAATTTTTTTTTTGTGAGTGATACTGTGCCTTGCAAGTAACATTCAAGATTAATGGTAGAAAAGATGTAGAAAACCACTCCTTACCAAGTGAAATTACTATTATAGCAGAGATCAGATATATAAAATAGGAAAGGTCATTAAAAGATATATCATAGAGAACAAGATATTTTTGTATTATACTTCTGAAAAGACAATTTCACTAATATGAGGTGTGAACAGTTTTGAAATGTTTATGGAGGCTTATGGAGGGATGT
Organism: Corythornis vintsioides; assembly: GCA_025447755.1. Classification (NCBI taxonomy): domain Eukaryota; kingdom Metazoa; phylum Chordata; class Aves; order Coraciiformes; family Alcedinidae; genus Corythornis; species Corythornis vintsioides. The sequence continues at coordinate 68,709 of JAOEGS010008561.1, read as the reverse complement.
TACTGGAATGTTTATGAAGGTTTTAAGCTACTCACTTATATCTCTTTACTTGCTTCTTCCCATTGTTCACCTTCTTTTTTTCCTAAGTGCCATGTGCCAGAGAGGGGTAAGCAAGAAGGCCACCATGAACCTTTTACATTGCATTATCCAAGTTAATGGATGTGTGTTGAATAAGAGGTGTGTTGTCCCTGGTATATATATTATTAGATGGAGATATATCTGTAGCAGAAGACATATATCAGTGAAATTATAAAATTAAAAAGAGAATCCAAGAATGCTGTATGCATTCTTTAGGCATTGAGTAGGTAGGAAACAACATGGTTGAACATATATATTAAATAAAAAATCAAGAGCTATATATGTGTATATTCACTATATATTGAGTAGGAAAGGTATCTGAGAAAAGAGGGTTAAAAAACAAACCAGAGTAAACTTCAGTGAACCCTTGAAGATAAGAAACAAAAAAAGCAATCTTCTGCTTTGCCAGTAGATAAAGGTTTATAATGAGTATGCCCTTCTAGAGATTACATATGGCTCAGCATCATGCCCTGTCTTTCGGTTAAATGAAACAAAAACACATGCCCATGTTGAGAATTATGAAGAGTGCAACAACTGGGATTATTTGGACTGAGCAAACAACTAGATAACAGGCATACCTGGGAAAATCAGAAGAAACAAATGTCAGCGTACAGAACATATTGCCATAAAAGTGCTATAATGAGACAATCTCAGTATGGGCACCTAAAATACAAAACAAATCAGGAATATCTAAACAACCACTGCAGTGAGATAAAGAAATGGGGTTTGTGAATTGAACCTGGGAAAGCGTGAGAAAAGGCATGTCTGAGTGAAACATTCATCTAAAGGCATTCTGACTGAAACTTTTCCTTGCTGTTACAACACTGACAGTGGAGAGCCTATTTTCTTCCTTCATAGTTAAATATCTACAATTATTGTTTGCATTCACATATATGAAAAATATTTAGATAAATTACAAATATATAATCTCTGCTAAATAGTTTATGTATGCAGATGTGGCAAACTGTAGAGTTACATTTACATAGCTCCAAACTCCTATAGTTGCCTGTCTGCAGATACTCTGGATACAGCAGGGTCAACCTATCACTGTTAAAAGTGATGTGACTTCACTTCAAAGTTCACTTGAGTTTCCACCAGTTTTACAGATATGATATTGAGCTCTACTGGCTTTTCTTCCTCTTATTAAAGATAAATAGCACAGACATTTTAATAATGAAATAATTTATTTTACTAGTGGTAAATCAGTTTTAAAAACACTACTCAAAGTCTTCCACTTTCAGAAAATTTACAGTTTTTGATATATCCATATGACAAATATTATGAATACCTCTGAGCATAATAGATTTTCAACATGGAGTAAATAATTAAGCACAATCTTTTAATGCAATGCTTGCTGTCCTAAAACAAATAAATAAAAATATTTGGAAAGCTGAGGACCACTGCATATGTTGTTTAAGATAGGGAAATTGAGGCAAGAAGTTGAAATACTTTTCAAAGACTGCTTAGCATATTAGTGGCCAAGAAGGGGTCAGGTCTTTCTTGACTCATCTGCATGGGCCTGAGTATCTGGAATGCAGTATATCATTGTCAGCTGGACACAGTCTTCATTTTTTATTTTTTTGTGGGGCTGTATTAATTCTTTGATTAGAATTGACATCTGATTAAATATTTTATTTTGCCTTTGTAGTGTCTTGATATACAAAATGTGACTTTCTGCCCTGCTAAGTGAGGATTTACTGGGCTAGATGTCGATTCAGTAAGTTGCAAGTGGAGTGGTTGCCCCCTGAGGGTCATATTAAAGCTTGAGGGGAGCTTTCTGAGCAACATTGCATCTTAGAGACGATATATCAAGCTGATAGATACATGGCTCTTCTGTTGAGAAATTCACAGTAGAATTATTGCAGGTTGCCAGTTATTGCTCGTGTAGTAAGGAGCCTCTTGGGAATATGGATTGGATAAAAAGGGGTAAGCTGAGGGAAATGTTACACTGAAGACCTTGGTGATGAAGAGTGTTTGAAATAGTCAAAGGATGTTTTGTGTGCGATTTATAATTACCATTTTTGGGGGAAGTGCTCTGTAGTTTTAACGATCAAAGCGTGATTAGTTTAATAGAGCACCTTTCTTCTTATGACTCAGCAGAGAATTGATAATTTATTTGTTGTACCCTCTTGCCCCCCTGCCCCATTCCTTTGGAACTGAAGACACTTGCTAGAGCATAGCTGAGTACAATTTTTGTCAGCTATAAGAAGTCTTTCCCATGAAATAAATTTGCTGTATATTTCAACATGTTAGTTTGAAATAGCGGGTTTGGCTTGTTCTTCAGGTCAGTCAACTTTCACAAAAGAGCTTTGTCCAAATTTCTACTCCTCTCTATGCTGTGTTTTGTTGGTAGAAGAGATTTGAACATTTAGCTGAGATTACCTACGCCATTAAAATAACATCTGCACTGTGAATTGTTATTGACATTTAGAAAGCTATGTCTTTGTTTTTTTTGATGAACATTCCTGTATCCCTATAATATCCAACACTGTACATACATAAAGCTTAATCGGAGCTTTTATAGAGATTTACATAGAAAATTCATTCATAGAGATTTACAAAGAAGGATAAGTTTTATTATCTTCATTTAACAGATTGAGAAATGAAAGCCATAGGTGAAGTGATGTGTCCTGACAGAACTGGAAATAAATTTAGTGCTTTTGCCTCCTCAGTATGATGCTCACACCACATCCTCAATAACAGTGTGAACTTTGGCTTCCTGGCAAAATTACAGCTCAGCTCATTAGATTAATTTTTAGATGTAGCTTTTTTTTTTTTTTTTTTGCTATAGAATTTCTCTGTGCACTTAATCAACTGGTGCATTTTAAGCTACAGACAATTTAGTTTTAAATGAGGTGCTACCCTGCTTTGGTGGGATATTGAATCTTTCAGATAGTGTCAGCTTGTGAAAACACTTTAAAACTCTCTACTAAAAGTTTTTCCATTAATTGTGCCATCTTTCTCAAGCTGCCTGAGTTTGCCTGCTAACAACTTTAGGAATAACTTTATGAAGTGATGACAAAACAATTCCTGAATATCTACAAGTCCTGTACTTCCCATCCATAATATTTAAATCTCCTTGTTGCAAAACTTAACTCCAACATTAGTTATATGACATGGTTATTACCGAAACATCATATTATTATTATTTTCTATTGTCTTTATTATGTGGCATCAGATTACTCCTCAGTGCAGTTACACATGTCAGGCAGCCACCAAAAAACATAGCGTGTCACTGTACCAAGGAAGCACCCTGACCCTAAACCATGACACTGCTAAACAGAACAATGTTAAGTGAGGTAAATATTCTCCATACTCTGAGAGTGAAATTTTATTCACATACAGAGGCATTTGGTGTGCAGATGTTTGTTTTTAATGGCTCATCTGGAGGGATTTTGTAGATTGTTCCAGTTAAATCAGCTCTCTTCTTTCCTCTGAGTTTAGGTGCACACAAGCTCTTGATTGTCCTTGAAGGTGTTGGCAAGGGATTTGTAGACCATGAATTACCTTAGTCTCAGACATCTATTGGATTCAGAAACAGGAAGATTTCAAATTTACTTGGGGCTTACTGGAGCCTTATTGCCTAGGTCTAGATAGCAGCAGCAGGAGGGAGCATTCAAGGGTAGACAGGGCTGGTTCTAACCCTGTAATATTTTTTTGTCTTTTTCATGGTAACAGAGAGGAGGAGAGGGAGGGAAGCTGAAGATCCTGTTCCACTTCATGTTGTCCTGAAAGAAAAACAGGAGGGTTGCAGGGCAAGGTGCCCATTCTCAGAAGTAAAATACCTTGTAATAACTCGTGTACCCCAGTAGCCAGATTTTAGTAAAGATTTCTTATGAGAACTGGCAGGCCTTGAACTTAAGGGAAAGGGAGCAATTCTCTAGATTGGAGCAAGATATGTCTTGTGCCTTTCTATGTAATATAATTTGGAGATGAAAAATTTTGAAGTTCCCCAGTCATAAGTGTATATAACCAGAGTTAAACTATCAGATGCTAGCTCACTTATCTCTGTAGGTATATATCAGTATAAACTATTGTATATGACTGATTAATATGAATGATTGAGCCAATACAATCCTTTCCACTGTTTCAGGGAGAGAATCAGACAGTATACCACAAAGTCTGCTCCTTTCCTTTTTGTAACCACTTCATATACAAGTGGTAAATGAAAATCATAAAACTTAGTGTAAAATACTGTTTGCTCATCGTATGATTTACAGCTTATGCCTTGAGGCTTACAGCTACACCTTCAGTTTCAGATCTGTTAGACTTTTTTGTTTGGGGTTTTTTGGTTTCAGTTGTTTGGTTTTTTTCGATACAGAGAAGGAATAAAATAACATCAACAAAAATTACTGTTGGAAAGACCAACGAAAGAAGCAAATGGCAACTGCTGGACCATGGAAAACAAAACTGTTATACAAGAGTTTAAATTAGAAAGTCAGTAGCTTTCCATTATTTTAAGTCCCTGAAAAAGAGCTACATACATATATTATATATAAAAGTTACAGATGTGTTTATATACAGAAAGTTTCTTCAGTTGTTTTCTTCTTGAAAAAACAGAGCCGTAAACTCACGGGTAAAAATTGGCATAGTTCTTTTTACTGTATGCAGTGAAATTTGCAGCAGTTAAAGGTCATTGTTAGTATCATTACTGACACATTTTGATCTGCAGCTCATGGACTTCATAAAAATTAATTTCCTTAACAAAAAAAATAGACTAGAAACTGAGACTTCAGTGAATCTATTTGGTTTTCTACCTAAAGACAATTTTTTTCCCTTAAAATTTACACTGTTTTCTTTTAGAATTATTGTTGATTTATAAGTCTGAGAAGGTATCTGAATGATAAAGGGTCCGATTAATTTTGCTCTTGCTGCGTAATGTTTCTGCATTTCCTTAACTTCTCAGGGTGGCAGAGTTGGGCACAAGGAGAATTACATAATATTTAAACAGGTGGTAAAGAATATGTTGCTTCTGAATTACTTTTGGTGTTTGGAGGTTTGCTTTTAGCAAAATGATGTTCATGTAACTTTATTGGATGAAATGGCATTGTTCAGTAGTGAAAATGTTAAACTAAATGGACCATGTTAACATTGCTGTTGATCCTGAGGAACAGTTTTTCCAGTATATGGAACATTTTGTTTCCACCCGGCATATGTTCTCCATGGTTTTCTCTGCTCTAATTCATCCATGTTTTTCGACAGCTCCAGATGGCGTAATGCCTCCAAGGCTTTCATCTGCCACTCCAACCAGTCTTCAGGTTGTCTGGTCTACACCAGTTCGCAACAATGCCCCAGGCACGCCCAGCTACCAACTCCAGATGCGGCGGAAGCTTTCTGCTGGTGACATTTTAGAGTACGCAGACCATAGCAAGGCCACCATCATCTGCTGAGCAAGAAACATCCTGTTATCTTGAATATGGCTCACCTTTAGAGTGTCTGGTTCTTTTACAAGACATGTCATGTTTTAGTCTTTCTTTAGGTGCTGGGATGTTTAATGATATAACTCATACTGCTTTTCTTTGTAGCTTGCTTTCCAGCCCTACTGCTTCTTTACAACACACGGTGGAAGATCTTCAGCCATACACTGAGTATGAGATCAGAGTGGTTGCCTCCAATGGTTACGGCAATGCTTATAGCAACTGGACTTCTATGACTACAGCAGAAGACAGTAAGCAGTCCAATCTCATTTAACTCCCTTTAGCAGAAAATATAAGTAACAATTCAGCTGCTGTTTCATGTAATGTCTTTTGGTCACCAGTATCCAACAACCCTTGCAATTTACAACAGAAAACTCCAGCTTCATCAGTGGTGACAAAGAACTCAGACTTTGGTGTCACTGTGGAGGGCTGCCATCTGTGAAAGGATATTTGACTCCATTGCTTAACACTGAAAGATTGTAATTGTCTATAAGCAGTATTTCTGTGAAGGTTTCAGTATATTATAAAACTGCCTATACTGACAGCTTGCTGCAAAAGTACACTTAGTTCCTGCCTCTGCTAACCAATAGATTTTGACTTAAGACAATTTGACAGTAGAAATTTCTCATATCTCTAACTCTGTTATATATATATATATGTGTACAGGTGTTCTTATTGAATTTTATGCTGTCATATATGTAATTTTTGTTTCACCAAAGCATAAAATCTTTGTAGGAATAAGCTCTATACATACATGTGTATTTACATGCACATACACCTGATAGCGATGCATGTAAATCAACATATCCAGTTATAAAATCAATAGAGTTCTACTAATATAAGCTGATGATTTCACACTATATCTATATATCATATTTATGATAAATATTTAGTAAACTAGGAGGATATTAAGAATGATTAAGAAAAAATTATCAAATGCTCTCATAAAAATCTGTTGTATCTGATAATAAGATGTCTTTATATAGAGATTAGTAAGTTTGGGGTATTTTTTAATTCAAGAAAAAAAATGCTTCAAATACTTCAGTTTACATGAGTGCGGCCTTAGCATGTGATTCCATGCATTTTTATAAAGTCTAATGATAGATAACAATAACATGATAGATAACAATAACACACATATCCCATGAATATTTAAAAACCTGTTAAACATGTGTTGAGAAAATATATTTGTTCCAGTGATCTTGATCAGTAAACATCTGACTCTTTCCTGGCAGACAAATAGAAACACTTGATGAATTAGTTTCTGGATTATATCCTGCTTTCAGTAAGTTGAATGTAAATTTAAGAGAATTCTGTTACAATCAGTGTAATTACCACTGAATTGAGAGGTCAGTATGTATCATTGAACTGAGAGTGGAATTTAATGCATTACATTCAGAGATAAAATGAAATTTCCCAGATATAAAAAAGAAGAGGTGATTAATTTTTCCCTTTTGTTATGGCAAGTCTTTGAGCTCTCTGAGAAGGAAGCTGTAAAGGAGTTGGCTATAGTTACCTGAAGCTGGCCCAATAGCAGCTGATGCATTCTTATAGTATAACTTTATGATTTGCAAATTATATTGACAATATGGACAGTGTAATCTTTGATCAGAGTGTTTATTCCCAGATGAGATAGGCACTTTTTTCTAGTATTTGAGAAAATCCATCTTGATTTGGACAAGTTTTAAGCTAGCAAAATTTCTACTTGAGAGAAAAAGTGCCACTTCCTTTCTTTTATTTTTTTTTTTACTGTCCCGGAAACTATCTGCAGTCCAATGATTTGTGTGCAGCATGACATCTAAGCATGTTCTCTACATTGGCTACATTTCAGTTGCGTGGGTCAGAGTACAATTCCAGTATGAAGAGATCTTACTGAAGCCCTTATAGAAGTGCCTGACTTATCCTAGTTGACACAGAAGATTATGCAAGTTGCTGATTGGGCAGTCCAAGTTCTTATATTTTTCTTAAATAACTGACTGCAAGTCCATGTCTTTTATGTAAAAAGAAGCTATAGACCAGCCCAATGTTTATTCACAATAAGTAGAAGTACACAGTAGTCACTCAAAATCATTACTCATGGAAGTTCATAGAGATGAAAAAAAAGGCAATTAAAAAAAAAAAAAAAGAAAAAAAAAGAATGAGAGTTCCTGCAATGTATCAGATGAGCTATTTCTTCACAAAACACAGAAGTGTCATTCCTGTCATATAATGTGGTGTGCTTCTTTGGCGTGCTTATTACAAATCTTTAGTTCCAGGATGAGGAGGCCTATTCTCTTAAAACTTCCTTATATATACAACAGAGAGATAATGCAGGACAAGAGGGTAGATTATGCAGTTCTCAGATTTTGAAAGTGCTTACTTTCTCTGCTGATTATATTCATTATGTGAGAAGACAAGACTCTTATTTTAGCTATGTAGGTTAGGTCCATATAATTTAGTTATTTGATGTGAATGTGGTCATCGCTGCTCAAGGAAAATAAAAGGAAACAAGTAAGAGAAGATCAAACCTGATGAGGTGATAACAGAACAAGTAATGTGAAATACATGACAGTATGTATAGCAAAAGGACAGATGAACAAATTAAGCTGAAGTAGATAATGGCAGATATGATATGATGATCATATGATAAATAGTACAAAGTGCCCATGCATGCCTATAGATTAGGAATTAGAAGTTCTTTAACTGGTTTTGGAACTAACATGCATTTGGAGCAGTAAAGGGCAAAAAGTCTGAATACTCTGAAGACAGTTCTTAATACATATTTGAAGAGGTTCATAGGGACGACATGTCACTGCATGAACAGTTTAATGACTTCTCAGTTCTGTGATCTCATGTGATAAAAGATTCTTGTGGTCCCCTGTGCTCAGAGCTACACAATTTCGGTTTTCTTGTGGATACAATCAGCAGTATATGAAAGACACCGTGTTTTGTTATTACGAATAATTGTATTGTCCATGTTCTTGAAAAGAGTAAATGATTCTAGAATAAAAAGCAAAGAATTAGTGAGAGAGTTTCCCAGCAAATCAGGTATTTCTCATTAGCTTTAAAGGGCAGTAATCCAGGTACATGTCTCAGTATATTAATGAAAGATTAGATTCCCCTGAAATACCTCCGTGAGAGTATAGCTCCTTGCTCCCCCAGTCTGTACAATAAGTAAACAAATCTGTGGTTCTAGTTAGGGAATTAAAAAAGATTAATGACAATTTTGTGCCTTCATTTTAAACTGAGTCTGAACTTTGGAAGCAGATGAACAAAATAGCCTGCCATAAAAGATAATTTAATTTGCCAAAATGAACCTACCTTCTAGTATTATTACTGTAATGAAATGGTTTGAAATATGAACTAAGAATCTTAAGGAAAAAGATGCCCAATGTTCAAATGTTCAGTAGTTACTTCTATAAACAATTACATCCATGTAAAAAGCTTTATGATTTTATTTTCATCATTGTCTGCTTGAGCTGTGTAGCTGTCATACTTTGCAGACTTCCCTCCAGTGACAACCACATTGACAACATGTTATACTCCACATTGATTTTACAGTTAAGGATCTGATTGTGATATATAGGGATTTTAAGAATTCAGCTGAGAGGCTGACTTTTGCCTTTTATCATTCCATTAAAATTTTATAACCATCTTTTTCATGTCATTTCATCCATGAATTCTTACTTTAGAAAGTGATAGCTACTGCTGTGAGCATAACTTTTCTCGTCTGCAGAGCTTTTTATTGTATTAGCAAACTATCCCAATTATAGTTAATACTCATGTTTTACATAATTGTTGTGACCCTTTCAAGCAAGCAGTATTGTGCTAGTTGAGTTGTATATAGAATTAGATTATTCTGCTTGCCATTTGAAAATAAGCTACGCCAAATGAGTGTTGGGGACCAGGATTTAATGCTTTCCCATCCAGTGGGGCCAATTAAGCATCTCTCAAACGTCTTATTTGAACTCAGAGAATCTTAAAAGTCTCTCTTTTAAAAGGGCAGTAGGGAATGTGTGGGAAGATATGCTAGCTACCAAAATATGCCTCTTTGAGGTGAGGAGGAGGGACTAAGGGGACACAAAGTTTAAGTTTGAAAGCTCCTTCCATACATTACAGATTGTCCTTAAGGAATATATCTAAACTCTGAGGGGGTTAAAGTGCATTTTCAGCTAATTACCATGAATGTTTCACCTGTAATGCCAGCAACTTATTCAGTAGGAATAAAAAGGTTTACCTGTTTCCTCACAACAAACTGCTTGATTGTTGTAGGGTTATTTTTGTTTGTCGTTTGGGTTTTTTCTGTTTTTCCCCTCCTGCAAAAGCTCACAGTGTGATAGCTTATTTATGAGGTATAATTACATAAAATGGAAGTTTGTAGCTCAGTGGTAAACATTATATCTGTCAACAACACCCCCCCCCCGCCATATAAACTACAGTTTGTAGCAACTTCTTTTCAAGGTCTTCAATTCCAAAGCAAATTTTTGTCTTTCCCCTTCACCTCTAGCAAAATTTTTGGTTTACAGAATAAATATCTAAATCAGGTTTACATCTTCACCTCTCCATCTTTCAGTGAAGTCTAAATAATGAACTAAATTTTATTCCAGCTTATGACCTAATTGATTGTGCCCAAGAGTACATGCAGATATAATTGAATTGCTCTTTACAACAGATCATCTTTTATACTTGTAAATTCAGAGATCTAAATTAATCCTACAGTGCACAAGCATTAAATATAGATCTCCATCCTTATTATCACTGTATGTAGAACAGAATATGTGATATGGATGAGTTTTATGGAGTTACTTTGTGATGCATCGAAGGAATTAAAAACCCCAATACTATTACTTTTTCAAATTAAAAGAAAAAAAAAAATAAATAAAAAGCTTGCTATCCCAATTTTGCATCGAGGTTTCCACAGGCATCAGTGGGATAATCCTGATTTACCTCTCTCTGTATGTAAGAGGAGAACTGGGGCTTCTGACTGCTTTAGTTGTTATTCTGAAATATAGGAGATGCATTTGTCCTGGATTTATTTGTTCTAGGATTCCTTGCTCCTCCTTTTTCACATAAAAATTATTAGAAATTATTTAACTTCTAGTGAACTAAATTATTCTTCCTACAGAGTAGTAATTAAATGATGGTATTGTTGACTTCCATGGAATTCAGCATATGTTACGTCATGTGTTTTGGAGTCTTAGCAAATGCACAATCACTAATGAATTTTAAATTTTCAACCCTCATCATTTTAAACTTAACCCCTCCAAATCCCCAAACCTATGGCTATTTGAAACAATTACTAAATCCAAG
>JAOEGS010008561.1:37582-50445 GCA_025447755.1 Corythornis vintsioides | reverse complement strand
GAACAACCCCAGCTCCTTCAGCCTGTCCCCATAGCAGAGGTGTTTCAGCCTCTGATCATCTTTGTGGCCTCCTCTGGACCTGCTCCATCAGGTCCATGTCTTTCCTATGTTGAGGGCTCCAGAATTGGATGCAATACTCCAAGTGAGGTCTCACCAGAGCAGAGAGGTGATTCTTCAAAGTTTTACCTCTTCAGGACACTGTGTAGTAGAGAATGAAGCTGGGAAGGCCTCTTTTCCAAGATTAAACCTCCTCTGCTATTCCATTCTCAAAATACTTCAGACTGCTGTTGCATAAGAACATCATTTTGAGAATATGAACAACCCTAACACCCAGGCTTTGTACGCTAAAGGGAGATGCAATAAGCCCACACAGCAGCTGCTTGCTGTGGAGAAAAAAGTTTGGACTTCCAGTTTTATGCAGGTATGCCTGGTGCATAGGGGAAATTGTTTAGGAGCAATCAATTCTTGTGTGAAGATTGCCTTGTAATGCTGCTAAGGTCAGTGAGACCTTGGTTTATTTGCCACATAAGTGCTGCTTGAGCAATTTAGGGTACTCCAACACCCATAGGAACAAGTTTAACTTGCACACTAGAGGATTTCCACATTTCAGGACTGTGTTTTCTTGCACAGCTTGCTTATTTGGTACAGATCATACAGTGGGGTGAATGTATTGGGGTTCATCAGCTTTGTCACTCTGCCTTTGATATAGCTTAAACACTTTACAGTAGTAGGTGCTTAGGATCGTAAATAAATGTTTTTTTCTGGTTTTACCACTAGTCAGGCTAGGCGCTTCTAGAAGTTTTTGTAGTAGCAATCTGTTTCTGCTAACTTGATTGTGCCATTCTTTGGCGGTACTGCTTCCTGAAGTTGGTTGTGATTCATGTGCAACGTGTATGAGAATAATTACCAGTGACCTCTGTCAGTATTTGCTTTTCTTGTGTAATACTGGCTCTTGGTTGAATCCCACTATAATTTCTGTTGAGACAGATAAGAACTCATGAGGAAATTCACCTCTTAGCTACTCATGGGGGGAGGGAGGGGCTGGGAGGTTGACAGAAGACTAGAGTCCAGTGGCTGGGCTGCAGAGTTAGGGTAGCAGGCCTTTGTTTTCAGTTTTGCATCTAATACATGACTTAGTCTTGGATTTATTATTTTAATCTGTAAAACTGCAATAATAATACCTGCCATTTGAGATTTACAATGTGCTTTGAGACCAAGAATGAAAAGCTCTCAGTTATGTATTCATTGCATTCTGTTTGTAGATGATACAAGCAGTAGCTAGGCAAAATGAGAATAAAATGAAGCCAAACATGCTGATTTAAACATGTTTAAATGCACACTGTTGAAGCCAGTCCTGAACTAGTAAGAAAGTTACCCATCTGCCAGTGCCTCTGTTCATAATAGCTCACAATTAAATTGCAGTATTTCAAATACTGTCAAAAAAAACCCACAAGAAATTAAAAAAAAAAATAAATCCAAGGTTATAACTGTTTAATGTGGGAAAAAATAGCTAATTTCTGTCTCTTTAAATTTTGTGGTGGAGAAAATATGGTGCTTTGATCTTTAAATGACAGCTTCCAGAGTCATTACATTGAATCAGTTAATCTTTCCCAGTAGTTACCTTATTTTCTCTTCCTCATGGGCATCCTCTTTCATGGTCTCAGTGCTGAGCTTCAAATCAATGAACAAACTGTTACTGCTTCCAACAAACCCTGTCTAGTGAGCTTTCCTGCTTTCATGCATTGCCAAGCTCTTACCTCAGACCTTGGCATATCAAAGTGGAGAAGAGGTCCAGTGGTGCCACGTGTGTTAGCCAGGCTGGCTCCATCATCTTCATTTAAACTGTATGTGTCAGGCAGACTCTTGCCTCTTGACAAGACAGATTTGTCAGAGACTTCATGCCCCATCACTCCCAGGTGACATATGCAATTCAAAGGTAGTCAAGTGGCACAGCAGTGTCTGTAAGTATCCTTGGTCATCTCTTGTTTAAGAAAATGCTAGCTAAAGTGATAACTGATCTATGTATCTCTGCATGAAGATAACCATGCACAAAAAAAATAAAAGGTTGCATTTTGTGTCATGATGCTCATGGAATATTTGTTTTGTTCAACCTGGCTTTCATTTCTCTTAGGTAAAAAAAAGAGAGACACACACACAAATTTCCAAGTGAAACAAATTTCCCCATGAAACATCTATGTTCTGTACAGTATGAGGTACTCTATCTGCTAGTACACAGCAAATATTGTGAAGTAACACCTGGAAGTTTTTTCAAGTTTTACCAGCTACTGCACATGCTGTATAAAACTCAGGAGCTGAGGTTCTAGAGACGTGTCTGTTCTCCTGCCCATGCTATTAATCTATTCCTTTATTTGAAGGTGTTACAGTATATGATGAATCTCGTGCAAGTTCTATTAGAGTAATTTTGTGGTATTATACATAAAAGATAGGCATCTAAAATGTAATGTTGAAAAATAATTCCTCCTGTCTTCCAGGAAATAAAGCAAGATTTCATACTAGGTATTTTTAGACAGGATTTTTCCAAAGCATTTGACATATAGTTCTTTTTACTAGAAGCCACCTTGCATTAAGCAACAAGAGGATTTTTTTTTCACTGATAATGACAGATTCACTTTATTAGCATTGCTAAAAAGGGCATCAAATACATTATCTTTAATCACATTTCACTGAGGCAGAATTTCAGGATAGGTGCTACACCTACAAAAAGAATAACATAACTGCTGTTGCAGAAATGGGTGTTTTGCTGTAGTGTGTCAGACTTTAAAGCTTTCTGAGCTTCTTTCAGCAACTTTAGAGATGTGTTGCTGAAAATAAAAGTGAATCATGCACCACTCCTCTCTTTCTGTGACATATACAGTGCATTCGGTATCTGCAATATAGTGAACAAAAAGCATCAGGATTGGAAATTTCACCTGAAGTGTACTGGACTGAATGCTTTCTTTTGCCTTTTTGTGGCTTTACCCTATCTGGCAAGTAAGCTCACACAAGCTGCTCCCTCACTTCCCTCCATAATGGGCTGGGGGAGAGAATTAGAAGGGTAAAAGTGAGAAAACTTGTGGGTTGAGATAAACACTGTTTAATAGGTAGAGTAAGAGCTGTGTGTGCAAGGTAAGTATTCATTCACTATTTCCCATTGGGGGGCAGTTCAGCCATCCCAGGAAAACAGCACTCCATTACTTGTAACAGCTACTTGAGAAGACTAACCCCACAACTGTGAGTATCCCCCACCGCTCACTTACGTGAGTAGTGTCAGGCTTTAACTGTGTGCAAGCACTGCTCAGAAGTAATGAAAACATGCCTGTGTTACCAATACTGTTTCCTGCAAGTACAAAGCATAGGCCCATACAAGCTACTGTGAAGAAAATTAATTCTATCCCAGCTCAAAGCCAGCACATACTTGCACTTGAAAACTTTTTCTGTTGTTGATCCTAATCATCCTTTCTTCTGTTTTCTAAGCTTATAGCTAAATTCAATTAAACACTTCACAAAATGGGAGTTCTGCTCATTGTCTGTGAGAATGGTGCAAAATCAACTACTACCTTCTGTGAAAATCTGCATTGCTTTATCATTTGCATTTCTTTATTTTATTTATTGTGATTTGGGGCCAGAAGTAACAGAAATCTGAATACAGCATTTGATAATTAGCCAGAACTAAGCCTTTCCTATGTGGACACCAATAATCTTGTTTGTGCTGTCTTTACTCAAGATCACCCTGTTTCTAATTCTCTGTTTAATAGTATTCCAGATTCTGTTATCAAAATCCTTCAGCTTTCTCCAGTATTTTTCTGCCAGGTTTCTTACAAGTCTGATGGTGTAAGAGGTCCTTCTGTACCTAAGATATAACATTTCCTAATCCCCAAGGGTCAGGTAAAAATAATTTTATAAATCAAGCTTCTCTATTTCCATGACAGTGTGTAATTGTGCATAAATCTTTCTAAAGATACTTATTTCAGGGTCTGTAGAGATTTAAGGGAAAAGTTCAACTTACACTGAAGTATCACGGTATTGATATGAAACATTTCAATATTATCTTTGTTCAGCTTATTCTGCACATACCTTCATCTAGATTTTCTCCATTTCTGTGTGCTTTGCAATCTTGGACTCAATCCTTTATTATCCCATGCCTGAAAGGAAAAGAGACAGCAATTGTTATAGATGAGTGAGTCAATGGCAAGGAAAACAGTCCCAGAGATAAGCAAAGCAAAGCTGGTTCACTACCTACACTGGGACTTCTAAGGGATTAGGGATTGATGTTTGCTATTACACTACCTTTATGAAACTTTGAGATTCTTAATACAGTTACATGTCCTCCTTGTGTCAGTTTGAAGTCCCTCTGTTATGATACCATGGCAAAAAAAAAAAGCCTTAAAAAAAGAGTTGACACCATTCTTGCACTTTATAGTACAACCATTTGAGTGTGATTTCTCACTGGAGCTAGTAAGAATAAATATATAGAATATTGTACTTAAGAAAAGAAAAACTTATCCCCCCTCCCCACACACACCTAACCTCAGATTAGTAAGAGTAAAACCATGGTAAGTGTAGCAGTATGTGTATATATGAATTCTGTATGTAATTTGTTTTGTTTTGTTTTTTGGTTATCAGTTTTTTTCAGCATAATTTTGTAGTTCAAAAAAATGGAAAATTGTTCCTGTTCTTTGTCTGATACTTACCAGTGTAATTTATAAGTGAAAAAACAAAAGGAAAAACCTGCATATTTCATAATATATAGCAGATGGACAGGTAGACAAATCTTATTTCTCAAAGGAGCTAATGCAGTTACATATTTCTGAAAATTGTGCAAAGGCAAAATGAAACTTCTTTTTACTCTGCCATTAATAGATGAGCATGCCAATTAATATACCCTGAGAAAATAAATTACAGTGGTACTTACACAGTTAGTGTACTTTTGCTAATGCATTTGAACTACTTGCAGAATTTTGAGTGGCATATTCACATTTTACTGGTGAAGCCACATAGTAGATTTTTCAATCACAACTGCTACTGCAACCCTCACTAAAAGGAAGTTAGATTTCTAACTGCTGTAACTTTAAAAATAAAATTTCAGTTAAAGGTCACACACCGTCTGTTCTGATGAAGAAGGAAAATCACATCTTCAGATCCCACTTGTAATATGTTGTTTCTGTATTTCTACATTCTGCCTGTAAGAAATCAGTTATTTGCAAATTAAACATATAAATATTAAATAGATTTAAAACCACAGATTTGTTTGGGTTTTTTTGTCCTCCTCCAGGTCTCATGGAAACCTCCTCTGATACAGAATGGAGAAATCCTTAACTATGAGATCCGCATGCCTGATCCACGAATTGTCATTCCTGGGAACACTTCATCAGTGTTAAGTCATTTGGTGACAGATCTCACACCCTATACAAACTACTCTGTCACCATAGTAGCTTGTTCTGGAGGTGGTGGCTTTCTAGGAGGCTGCACGGAGAGTTTGCCTACAAGTGTGATGACACTTTCAACAGTTCCTCAGAGTGTCGGTCCATTGTCTGTGACTCCAATCAGTGAGTCTTTTATTGCCGTATCTTGGCAACCACCATTAAGGCCAAATGGTGCTCATTTGAGGTAAGTTCTTACTTGCAACTGAGGTAACACTTTTCTTCTCCTTACCTAAATCTGACTCAGAAAAATCGGAGTGACAAACTTTATGATGTAATCTCTTAATTTTTGACTTTTTGAAGTTCCTCTTTAGGGTGGACTTATGGACAGTGGGTATGTCTAGAAGCGAAAGCAGAGTGAGCTTTGAATTGTTTTGAATTTACAAAGAGACAGCATTACTAAGAGCAAGTGTGGTATCTGTGCTGTGGCATTTCTTTTGCAGAACACAGTCAGGAAAGCTCTGGGTCTTTCAGATCAGTGCTGTATGAAAAGCCAGAAGGAGCAAGCACAGGATATTTGAAAAATCATAACTGCTTCAAACTGCAGCATTAACCACTTCTCAGTGTTGAGTTCAGGCAATGAGTACTGCCAACAAAATTACGAGAGAAATATGAGATGTCTGTGAACAGAAGTGTTTTACACATCCAATTTTCTCAATAATCTGTGGGGGTTATTCCACATAAAAAGAAAGTGATCTTCTAGAAGTGCAATGACATGAAATAATCTTAAAAATTTAACCAATTAATACATTGCAAATTAGAGAGTGCTTTAGAAAAATAGAAGGTAAAATGCTGCAGGCTTGGGGACAGAGCCAAAAATGGGAAATATAAGGAAGCGATGGGTATAGCAGGCTGGATTTCACCACAGGAAGCAGAAAATGGCATCGTGTCTGAGACTTTGTCTGGAATGCTGGGATGAGGATCTTGTCTTGAATATGTCGATTACTGGGTGTGTGTGCCTGTATGTACATTAGAAGAAGTATGCATCTGAGTGCGTGAAGATTTATAAAGACAAATGTATCTTTACATAGGCACAATAAAAAATGTCAAACATCTTTCATCCTAGTGCTTTAATTATTGTAAAACATTGTGCATGGAATTATATCTGTCCTCCATATGCTCTGGTTAGTAGCTCTCTTCTAGGTGCACTGATGGGTTCAATAATTATCATGTAGTGCTGTTTCAGTTGCGTATGTTATTACAGCACAGTAGCTTGACTCTTTCTTCAGGCTTAATTAGGGCACACTACAACTGAAGGAAATGGTGATTGCTCTACAGTAAAATGTGAAGTTTTTGAAAAACAGTCCTTGTTATTTTGGGGTTATCAACATGACCATTTTACCGTAGATTATTGAAGTAATTCAGCACGACCTACATCTGCAGACTTCATTTCCTTCATGGTGTGACATGCTGCCCTCAACAAGAACAACCACTGAAGCAGCTGCTCTGTACAGCATGATGGAGCGAGAAGTCTGCAGCAAGCAGAGTAGCAGCAGCAGCTGCCAGTGGGGGTGATTTACACATGATCACCATTCAGTGTTCAAAAAGATTTTGAAGTTTTTCATGACTTGTCTATGAAATATATTGGACAGAATATGCCAGGGCTGTTCCTAATAAAACTGTAATGCTCTTTGGGTTCTGTTGATACTGATGAACTAGTCATGTGAGAGTTCTTCTTGGGTTATAAAATAATCTGAATGTTTTGATAGAGTTGGACTTTAATTAGTTTTTACTATTTAATTTCAGAGGTTATACTCCCAACTTTTGCAGTAATTTGGTTTGGCACCACTAAGGTCAGTGGCACAATGGATATTTGTACCCATCTAAGATGATTTCCCAAACTCAAGGGCAAAAGCTGTTGGAAGTTATGCACATACATTCTAGCTGCCATGGGGCATAGAACTCTCAGCTTTCTTGTAAGAGAGTTTCCTCAATCAATTTCTGTTTTTGAAACAATGCAAAATCACTTTATGTGGTACCTGTTAAAGACCCTCTTAATTTAGGGTCTCAAATTTGGAATGGGCCAACATGTTCTCATCAGACTGGAGGAGGTCTTAACATAAAAAAGATGAGTATCAAATTGCACATGAAACCAGGGGTCAGAAAGAGCATTGAAACAGGGTGATGACACAAAGTGGTGCTTAAAGTGAGCTTAAAGTGAGCCTTTAAGATCTACCTGAGTGTCCACTTACATTTGATTGGAAATTAGCAGTATCACTTTTCCAAAATGGGGAACAGAAAAAGGATGATATACAGTACCTTGGCACTTTAGAGGGTTAAGCTGTATAATTAAGTGAATACATATACATATTATCCTAAATTTCTGGGCACCAGTGGAAACACTATTGTAACTATAATTTGATTAAAACTGGAGCTCACCATTAAGGGCAATTACAGAGTGGCTCTATAACTTGCAGGAAGAGTACAAACATATGTTGCCTTACAAAGAAAACACCATGATCAGTCTGAAGCAAAATCCTGCTTAAAAAGACCTGTGAAATGTAATAAAGAATAATAATCCCAAAGATTTTGAACAAATCTCGATATTTTTGTTTAAAGTATAATTTTCTCTGTAATCCATAGAATGATTAGGAAATGCAAAACTTACTTTTATCCCCTTTTAGTTAGCGTAGACACTAAGTTATTTAATCTTTGTTAAATTCCATAAAGGTTTTGTATAAAAGATCAGGCAGTATCATGCCTTACTTTCTGAAAGATGGGCTTGAGCTGCCTTGCTGTTCGGAATAGATACAGGAACACAGCTTCAGTTACCAATTAAAACCAGGATGAAATAGTTTGATCGTTCAAGCTCACATCATGAATACTCAAATACAAAGGTGCCTCACTAAGGTCTGCAGATGGAACAGTTAACTCATTCCACACCTGTTTGGCACCCATTTATACTGTTTATTTGCAAACACATTAAACACAAATGCACACTTAAATTGCTACTACCAGTGAAATAGTGATAGCAATGCTACATGTTTCAGCACATTGCAAGAAAGAGACATTGTCATTTCATGGATCAGCTTGCATGTATCAGTCAAATCTGCATAAGACACTGTTACTGGGCTATTTGGACTTCAATCTTCATAGCATTTCCACAAAACTTAAAATCTGTAAATCATTAAATAAGCTTCCATTGTTTCAAATGGAAGTTCCTAATTTTCCATTTTCAAAATTTTATTTATTTTTTTTTTAGGTAAATGAATGTTTTAAATCATGAAACATTAAAAATAATGTTTATCACAGGAAGTTCACAGCTGCAAAAACAAAATAATGTGTGTCTTTAAAAAAATAACAACTGGGTTGGGTTTTTTTGGGGGGGGTTTGGTTTTTTGTTGGTTTTTTTTTTTTTTGTGTAATAACATTAGTTGAGATAATCCTGGTGTTCTGCTTGTCTTTTGTGTTAGATATGAGCTCCTGAGACGTAAAATCCAGCAACCACTTGCATCAAATCCCCCTGAAGATTTAAATCTGTGGCACAATATTTACTCAGGAACTCAGTGGTTTTATGAAGATAAGGGTCTTAGCAGGTGAGATTACAAAAACTATAAAAACAAATGCTGGCATTTTGTACAGTGTATGTTTAATAGTTCAAAGTATTTCTTGTGTCTTTATGTAGAACATATTCATTATGTAATGATTTTTTTTGCCATCATCTTTGGTATTAATCATTTTAATATGCAAGGTTTTATTATTAGTCTGACATTCTTCTTATATATTGTTTTCCTCTGAAAAAGAAATGGAAATAAAGGTCTTGTGAAATTTTAGCACTGATTTGCTCACACAATCAAACCATTTAAATTTATGTGTACATACACTCTAGATTTTTTTTTGTTGGCAAAGAATTCTAGGAGAGGAGAATGTTCGAGATGTTCTATCTGGAACACCTTTGAAAATTGGTTTCAACATTGTTTTTCTTACCTGGATTTTAAAGTGCAAATTAATGATTGCTTTAATATCTTCAAAGGCAAGAAGAGTTATCTGCAGTCTCAGCAGATCTAAATTAAAGGCAACTTTATGTTAGCTTTGTTATAGTTAAATGCAGAGTGTTAAGAGTGGGAAAATGGAGGGTAGGATCTCTTTGTCAGTATGTAACAGACCTACTGTGTGGTGCAGAGCAAGACATTTGCTCTTGAACAACCATTTCTTCCACATCTCAAAGTCAAGGTTACCACCTTTAAGACAAGCAAACATACTTGCTAAGAACCTGTAATGGAAGATTCAATATAGATCCTGCATTGTGTTTTTCTGTAGATAAAGTTTTGGGAAAACATTAATGGATGGTTTCAGATGTTTGTGTTGCCTTTTCTTGTGTGCTGGAGTGCTTTATGAGGACTGCATGTCAGTAATTGCCCTTAAAATATCTGTACATTGCTTCTACTTATTTTGAGAAAAGCTGTGTGAGTATCCATCCTGAGCATGATGTGGACCAGCAGAATCTTTGCTCCTGGCTGTTGTATAGACTGAACCAAACCAAGGCCTGCTGCCTTCAGCTTGTCATTGCTCACTTGCTAGAAGTCACGGCTCATTTTCATCTGGTACAGTAACTGATCACAGAACCTAAGTGTCCATTTCTTTCTTTCAACCATGTTTGAAATTCTACATGGAGTTTCCTTTGGTTTTACTTTAGTTCATGCACTGATGTGTACAGCAGTTATGTTAGCAGCCCAGACAAAAAATATCTGACAGGGTCTCAGTGACAAGTGATTAGATACAATGACCTTTGGTGTTGAACGAGCTATGGTTAGGAAAGTGCGCCTAACCGTGAGACACACCTGAACACTTCTTCTGGGAAGAGTCCTGCAACCTGCAGCAGATAACTACTCAGGATGAGTTTGTGGCTGGAGTGAAGATGCTGCAGCGATAATCAAGACTGTTTTTCACAGGAAGAATATCTATATACCAGCATCTATTTTCATTTGTGTCATGCTTTAAGTATGTTTCAGAATTTGTGATTTTTTTCTTATATTCTTGACAGAGGTCTATTTTTATAGTTTGGTTTGGTTTTTTTTTCAGATAGCTTCTTCATTGCTGGTAGGCTAATCCAAACCTCTTTTCATTCATTGTTGGAAATCGATCCAAGAACGAATCTCAAATTCTTATCATTAAATCACAAGACAAAATCCTGTTCATTTTTTATTACACATGTGCTAAGTGTCAACATGTTTGCAAGCAACAGAAAATGCAGAGAGGGAAGCAAGATGCATTGCGTATATTGCCACTGTTTTAAAATGTATGTAGTTGTAGTTGGAGCTAGTGACCTGCTATTAGCTGCTTCTCAGTGGGAACATTAAACTTAGCTCTTTTGAAAAATCAAGCTGGATTGTTGCCCAATATGGGGTGCTACTATAAAACAGTTAATGAAGGAACAATTATGTATATAGTGTGAGTGACTTTTTGTAGTGAAATCTCTCTATATTTAGTCATTTGCTATATGTTCTTTTATCCTGTTTATAAATGTTTATTCCAAAAACCTTTTATTCCTAAGTGTTACAACTTCAGTGCAGATTTGAACAAGATGATCCTGTGTTTCTGTTTTTCATAGAATCATAGAGTGTTAGGGATTGGAAGGGACCTAGAAAGATCATCTAGTCCAACACCCCTGCCAGAGCAGGGACACCTAGACCCAGTCACCCAGGAACACATCCAGGCGGGTCTGGAATGTCTCAAAACAATTGTATTGTTGTTGTGTTGTTGTGCAATTTTCTGTGAGGTTTTCTGAATTATTATTATTATTATAAATATGTTTTATGATTATAAAACATACTTTGATATGCCATTTGATATGGAGAAGACATTATGGAGTGGTACTCACCTGTTTTACTAAATATACAGGAAATATTTAATGTAATAAACCTGTGTAAATTGAATAATTTAGAAAATTACTTTATTAGGCTTTTTTTTTAATGTTTTTGAGGTGGGTGAGTCCTGGCTGTGGGGTGAATCACTTTTATTAATGAGACTCTGCAAGTTAAAATCAATGGGTTTCCCAAAAGAGGAAAAAAGCCACATTTGATTAAATTCTGATCCAATTTTTGGCAGGTTGCCACTGCTGTAATTACATATTGAATTGAGCTATAATCTCTCAGCACCTCAAAAGCTACAACTATGAAGAAGTGGAATAATGTGTTTTATTTTTGTTACCATGTTAATCATGCTGAATTATTTTTAAAAAATATAGACACCTCTTATAGAGTCTTCATGGGTGCAAACCCTAGAGCCGAATTTTTCAGACCAGGTGGAACAAACAACAGAACTTTGGCATGGGCAGAAGGTTTACAGTAACTGTTTTCTACATCTGCATTTTTTGTTCCATTTAATTATTTTTAAAATATCTTAGGTACACAACATATGAGTACAAGCTCATTGTGCACAACGAGGTAGGATATACATCAAGTGAAGAAATGATAGCTACTACATTAGCAGGATTACCAGAGAAAGGAAGTATCCTCATTGCACATGTTATTAATCATACCGCTGTAGAAGTGGAATGGTCAAAACCAAGTAAGTGTGCTTAGTATTTATTCTAGTAACTAGATGTTAACCTGCCATCACTTATGCTGGTCTGCCTTGCTCTCATAGGAAACAAAGTCCTTGTCTTGATTTATAATATACCAAAGTGTCCTTGAAAGAAGAGAGGAAAGAAATAGGGAAAAAAATGTGCACATTTTGCTATTTCTGTCATGTTCGTCTTTATTAAATGTTATTTCTGTAGAATGACAATAGTGAAAGTGATGAAATAGTTAATGCAAACTCATTAGAAAACTATAAAGTAGTAGTACACATAAATCCTGTTGTCTTTGTGCTATATTTAATCTCTTTATAGAAAAATTTGCGTATACATTCCTTCAGGATAAAAGTTATCCCTGTTCTCTTTTTGCTCTGCTCCTTAAAATGAATTTAGCCTATTTCTCTAGTTGGTTTGCTAATACAGCAGTGGGGAGTTTCTTCTTGACTTACATGCAAATGATTTTATAAGTGCTGATTTGCAACAAATGTAGTCTCTTTATTTTATAATTGCATGCCTGAAGTAAGCATGCTTATAAAACCTGACAAATGTAATAGATCTGAAGCAGCTCACTGAAGTTTCATTACCTTAGTAATCTAAACCCCTGACCTTCTAGATGTAGGTAATGCAATCTGGTTTTATTTTCATTCATACCTTAGGAGTTTCCTCCATATATGCTTGTGAATGCAAAGGTTAAATAGGAAGTTGGGGCCATTTGTTTTTTTTTTAAAAGCCTTATCGTATTTTATTACTTCTTATGTTGCAGTAAGCATAATAACTATTTTTTATACCCATGTTTCTTTTTTCTTTTTTCTAATATTATTTAAATAATTATTTTATTGTTCTCTTTAGGAACATCATAGTCCTTAATGTAGTTTCTCTTGCTATCTTTATTTTTCTGGAAAACCTACTGATGGTTTCTGACTTCC
>JAOEGS010008561.1:20663-37482 GCA_025447755.1 Corythornis vintsioides | reverse complement strand
TCTGGAAAACCTACTGATGGTTTCTGACTTCCAATAATTTATTATTTGTATCTATACTTAAAATAATAATAACATACCACTCTTAAGAATTTCTATGACAAAACTGTTATTAAATCTGAACAAATGCATTTGGCTTTGTATCTATGTTCTTTCCTAGTCAGATGAGTCCTGTTCAGAGGTACAGCACGTCATATAAAGCAGTATGCATTAGTGCTTAAAATTTTTTTGCCATAATTATTCTTTTCATCGTGATGCCTACTGGAAACGCAGTCACATTTGATCAGTTTGGAACTTAAAATGTTCGACAAAGAACAAATACAGACTACATCTGAGTTATTAAAATGGGGAATCAAGAGTTGCCTGGAATCCTTGTTTATCCAATAGCTTCAGTCCAGTGAATGTCCTTTCCTGTGTTGCCTGAAAATCAAACTATTTTTTTCTTCCTTTCACTGGAGAACATAGTGCTGGGCAAAACACTTTTTAGGAAGAAATGTGAGCAATTGGGGTTTTTTTTCCCCTGTAAATATAATGCTTATGAGTGTATCACAGCTTTAAATGTAGATTATGCTATCATTCTTGTTCTAATATAATAACATTTTCATTGTCACTATGGCCAAAAGCCTGTCTGTATAAAGTAGAATGTAACTATAATTTAAGGCATAGTCACTTGCCTTTTATTCATGGCTAGAAGACAAAGGAATTCAGTACTTTTCTTTGTGGGGTGGGAGAGTGTTCTTTGAAGGGAAGAAGCAAAAAAAATGAGTTTTCCATCTTAAACTAGTGATGCAGATTTTCTTCTGTCTGGGTGAAATCTATCGTTTTGTGCACCACTGCTAGCAGTGGATTTCATTTACTAATTTGTTTACCTCACAGATTTCATTGTCATCATGGGGTTGTCTAGAGAAAGCAAGCTTTCTCCAGTATTAGATAGGATGATGAACTGTTAATGATTTTGGCAAGTCTGGAAGAGCAGTCTGGATCACTTTTTTTAAGGGTGACATTGAAGGCACTTAAATCTTTCCTTTTGATTTTAAATTATGAAGTCTGCATAAAATGTTTTTATCTTCACAGTCAATATTGTTTGATAGGAAACTTACTGACTGAATAATTCCTAGTCAATATCCCAGTGTTTTTCCTTTCTTTTCTCAGCACTACAAGATTTGCAAGGAGATGTTGCATATTACACCCTCTTCTTGAATTCTACTGATGATAGAAGATCTGTGAGGATCCAGGCTGATGTAAACTCTATAGTCATAGGTGATTTGCAGCCCAGCACAGAGTATTGGATATTTTTTCAAGTTTTTAATGGAGCCCACAGCATCAACAGTGAAGCTGTGCATGTGACTACATCAGATGGAGGTTGGTTAGCAGTGAATGTGGCTTGGCTTAAAATCTGAGAATGAAATTGATTGATTTTTGTTAGGGTTGAGATCAGTCATCCTTCCATTATAAAATTTCCGGTATAAAAGGAAAAAGGGCTAAAACGCTAAATGCTTAAGTGCTGGTTGTCATCATGTGTAGATCAATAAACGGTCCCATTGAGACAGAAGCAAAAGCTCTAATAGCAGGTATTAACCCAGTTTGTTCTCATCTTCTCCTGCATATTCCTATCTATGTGCACTGTGTTTGGAACTGAGTTCATATCAATAAATGGTGGAATTTAGAAACAATTAATGGGTTTTTTAAAAGATTTGCTCTGTGAAGCGATGTGATTTTGACATGACAGTCACACACAGGGCCTGTCCTGAGTCACCAGAAACTCTAGGTGTAAGTTCAGTCTCTGAGAAGATCCTTTATGAGTCATTTCTATGCCAGTGGCAAGTGCAGAGAAAGGGGGATGAAGATGTGAGGATAAAATAATAATAAAAAAATTGTGCATCTGAAATGTGCTTAGAATGGTATTTCTAATCTTTTTGCTTTATAAAGTCTCATTATAAACATTATAATATCATTACCTCAGAAGCAAGTGTTCCAGGTCATTAGCAAAGCACTTTAAGTGAGGATTCCATTTCCTTTCTGATGCCAAAGGTCATCACCTTTTGTTTATAAAAGAGAATTGATCATAAGGGCAATTTTTCAACTGATTAAGATGGGTTCTTATGATAAAAGTAGGTCTTTTAATGGTTATTTCTGACATGCTTAGATAATTATGTAATTTAACGCTAAGGAAAATGTTGGTTTCTGTGTGTTTTTGTTTTGTTTTGTTTTGTTTTTTTATGTTAGACTTCATCATTACCTATAGTAATCAAACATTCAAAACCATTTACATAATGACAATATTGCATATTGCTTCATCTTGCTTCAGCTATGAGGCTGATAAAGTCACGTTCCAACAGACATACAGTGGTTTTCTTTGATCTCAGGTTTTTCATGAAAAGCAAAATGCTCTGTTTTTCTGTTACTTTGCAGGATTAGGTTTGGGGGAGACATAAAAATAGTATTTGTGTGTTGGCAGTGCAGATGGGTGAATAATTTATCATCATATCTCACTGGCCACATACTACTGATGATTGACACTATGCTGCTGGTATAAAGCATTTTACCATCAGCTCTCATGGTTTCTAACTGAGAGTATAATAAGCCAATTTACAGAAGACTACAGACTGTGATAACTTCATCAGAGGAAAGCAGATAAGCAGTGAACCCTTTGCTAAACCTAAATACTAATCTGCATTTAGTTAAACAAGTGCTTTTGCAGAGACAGCTGGAGTTTATTCAGTTTCTTCCTTTATTTCTAGAGCCTGAGGGCATGTTCCCTCCAGAGGTTGTCATCATCAACAGTACAGCTGTACGTGTCATCTGGACATTGCCTTCAAACCCGAATGGTGTTGTCATTGAGTACTCTATCTATGTAAATAATAAGCTGTACAAGACTGGAATGAACGAGCCGGGGTCCTTTCTTTTAGCAGATTTGTCACCATTCACTGTATACAATATACAGGTAGAATATTTTTTTCAAATATTTTTTTTCTCTGGGTTGTGTAATATTTGTAGTTTTACATAAAATATGCATATTTCCAGGTGGAATATTGTTTCATTGATTTCTTTATATACATGGACATATATTTGCACTGATGTTTGTTTGCATATACATACAAGGCATAAATTTCTTTTCAGCGTATATTCAGTCTGTGTACACTTTTCAGAATACAAATTTCCATTATCTTTTTGCAAACCATCAGAACTCCATTTACTTTCCCCTAAATGCTTTATATTACATTAGCAAAGTCCTAACATATATTACAGAGAGGCAAAGATTCTACTCCTACTCATTAAAAGAAAATTGCAATTGTCTTAGAAACATCAGGCATGCACAGTATATCAGCACAGAAAAATAATGATGTTGCATTTGTCATACTTTAATCATTTTTTTCTCTCCTTATCCTTCTGAGGAGGAAGCAGAGCTGATCTCTGAAATTGTAGTAGTATTTTTTATACTGTTAATAAGTACAATATTTATTTTTTTTTTTACTTTTCCATTTCATTATCTTTGCCTCTTTAGTCATATATCTAATGAAAGGCAAAATACTGTGTTCAAAAGAGTAAGTAAATAAACAAACAAAATCTTTCTGTACTTAAGTTGTCAATAAACGCAGTTTGACACTTAATTGTAACTCTCACAATCTATTTTTTTCAGGTTTGGTTTGCATTACATATAAGAAGGACATAGTAGTACCGTGTATACTCTGTTCTAAAAACTTCCATCCAGTTACTAAATGCCATAAAAAACAATCACAGACAAGCATACCTTAAGAGATTTCTATGTTCCAGCCCCTCTGAAACAGCAAAACTCCATACATGAATACACATACGACTTTCTGAATGCCACTTGGAAGCACATTTGTCTTTTCTCAATAACAATGCAAATTCGGAGTATTGCCTAACTTATAGACCCTCTATATTAATTTACCATGGCCACCTTCTGTTGCTTGAGATGTTAATTATTCTTCTCTTCTGCTTTCCTAGTCTTTATACTGGATATATATTTGCAGCAATGTGATAGGTAAAACCAAAATAATCTGGGTTTAATTTTTTTTTTCCTTTGGAATCTTTTTTTCTTGTCCTGGAAACAATATTATCTTGGATGCATGTGCATCTCACTGGCAATCTTACTGCATTATCTTTCATTTTTGTTGCTCTTTTATTTTGCTCAACGTCTCTATTAATAGTACAGAAACAATGTCACCATCCTTCACTAGCTATTTATCTTCACCTCTGCTGAGTTTAATCCCAACAATTGAAGGAATCAGTTTTCATTTCTGTGGCATTTTTCATAACAAAGTATATCATTCCTATTTCAGATTTTCACTTACAATTTTCCAGAATAGACATGAAAGAATAGAAAATAATCCTTATTTTTATGTCAGAATGTATGTAGAAAACTTAGTCAAGGTCCCAAATCAAAGTACCTCTTTTTCTGGTGTGTGTACCACATGCTACTTATACGTGCAGAAAACCGTTTTCACGGCATCTTTGTTGGTGACAGTTTAATGGAGAGTAGCAATTAGTGTCAAAGGACTGCATGTAGCCTTTGTTTTGGAAAATGGTAAAAGAAAATTCTATACAGTTCAGTGTACCCCTGGAACTTATCTCAAAGTTGCCATATATTCCTGGCGGTAATTAATCTGTTAAATAGAAAAGAATAAAATCTCGGGTGAAGATAGAAGTCTAAACAAATAGCAGAGAAGAACAATTTCTGGAGTTGAGTATGTGAAACTTATGTTCTTCTTCATCAGATTGAAGTCTGCACGGTGTATGCCTGTGTGAGAAGCAATGGAACCCAGATTACAACTGTGGAAGATGAGCCAAAGCAGCTGTCAGCACCCATTATTCACATAATTAGCTCAAGGTACGATGTTATAGGTGGCTTTCATATACCAGAATGATTTGTATCTGGAATGGGAACCAGAATGTCAGGTTGTCTTCTCTCAATTGAATAAGGTGCATAAAAGAATTCAATATACACTTTGAAAACAGTTTTCATGGTTGTTATTTTTGGTCTTGGAGTTTCTAGCCAAAAGAGCAGTTGAAGAAATCTCACCCTCAGTTGATTGTACATATCCATTTGGATATCACTGTGTTGGGATAAAAAAATAAAGCATAAGTGGAAGTAGTTAAGAGGATAAGTGAGGAGGAATTAAAATTATCACATTTTGCTGTCAGTTAAGAAGAGGAAGATTAATGTTCAGGGAGCAGTGTGATGCTGATAATGGAAACTTAGAATAATTGTGGGTAAAAAACCCCTCACCTTTCACAACAGTAAGAATTAGTAAGCTATCTTAAAAGGCATGCATATCTATGTCTCCTTGAACTACAGTTTGCAATCTGCCTATCCACTATATCCACAGGCATGGGCACACTTCTTAGTTCTAAAGGGTGTATCAGATTTTCAGTCCTTAGAAGCAGCCAAATAGTAATATATCCAGTAAGTCTTTGGAAGTTAATATCTTTCAAAGACAGACTAAAATGAAGCTGGCTAACATGTTTTTCAGAATTACACCAACAATAAACCAGCCTCCTGTGTTTATGTTATTATTCATGTTATTTTATTACCCTTCTGGTGCAGTATGCTCATTATGTGTTTCCTTTATAGAAATATTTTATTTTTTTAAATAAAAATGTAACATCTGAGCCTTCAGAAATGTCCAGCAGAATAGAATTGCAGCTCCAGTCTCTTAAGGATTCTTGTTTGCTGTTTATCTTTTCTACATTATGCTTGAATTCAACATTTGTCTCTGTATAAGGGTGAAATTAAGCTTGCTGTTTTTCTGTCACACATACAGATATAGTCAAACCTTATTTGATGATAAGAGCTCAATTCAGGATCTCATCTTTTGCCCTTGGCTTTAACTTATGTATGCCTTTGTCTGTATAGTCTGTACGGCAAACACTATGCATGTTTCTGCTATTATATATAGACTAAATATGTCATAACACATGAATTCAAAAGGATCAAAAATGCCTTCCTACTTTATAATCTGCTCAGCCAGAAACAGACTCTGTTTCTACACTGCCTTTTCCTACATGTCATATTATCATCAGCTGTTCTTATATCCCAAAAGAATACTAACTACTGATCGATTGCCCAGACATGTCTGGCCATGGCCTACACGTGCCCCGGGTAGTTCATTTATTTGCCACGGTGGATTTGCTAGAGTGGAATTTAATCAATAGCTAATTCATTAATTCTAGTCCTCGAGTATGTAGGGATTGTGCAGTATAAAAATGACTGGCTGCCTTCAGCTTTGATTGAAATATGACAAACACTACAGCTGACAGCTTCAGCAGGTGCTGGACTGAATATGAATTTTGCTTATTTGTCCTCTGTAAAAGAAAAATCTTTGGCAAAAAAACCAAACCCAGATTGTTTAGACAAGGGGACATTTTAATACGTATCTGTCAACAGACAGAGAAAAAAGGCATTTCTAGAGTATAGGCTCATGGGATACCTGAGATATAACACAGACTGGGCAGTTTATTGTCTTTAATTGGAATCATGCTGTTTGTCCCTCTTCTGAATCAGTTTGGGGAGCTGTATTATTGATGAGAATGCTGTAGGATAATGTCTTTGTAGCATTCATAAATAATTGTTTTAAAATTTGCCTCAAGGTGCTGCATGACATAAATTACAATTTCACCCAACAACTTCTTAGAAGTCTTTCTGATAACAGCTCCATCAACAATGTTCTAATGAAGGTTATACCACTAGAGCCATTATAAATACCTTACTTTTCTACCCCTTACAGTTAATAACTTCGCTTCAGGCTGAAATTTGGCACAAAAGGTTGTAGTCCTAAAATTATTATTTTTTAATGCTGAACTTGAAATAGAAAACAGTATGGGACTCAATCCAGAAATCCTAAGTCAGGTTCTTGTTTGTTATATTTTGTATTTGGCTTTTGGGGGCTTTTGGGGGGAAGTGGAGAGGTTGCATTGGCCATATTCAGGTAGAAACAAATTGAATGTCTGGTGAGGGGGGTGTTGTTTTGTTTTGTTTTGTTTTGTTTTAACGGAGACCTCAAGGTTTGTCTCTATAGGGAAGAATCTTATTTTATTATACAGTTTAGAAAGTTCTCTGGGTGCAGAATGCATGTGGATGCAGTTAAAATGTTGATGGCTCTGAAAACACCATATGGCATAAACTAGGCAAAATCCTTCCTTGCTTCATGAAGAAAGAGAGTGCTGTTTATGCACTTTGGGGGAACCAGAAACCCTGGTCAGGTTGTGATCAAAAAAATACAATAATGCCATGGGAGAAAAAGGTCAGTGAATTATTTGGTTTGATTTTCAGTATCATGAGTCTCAAAAGGTCCCTATATCAGATGATGTTCATGAGTGAGTTGGAGGAACTATTTCAAATTATCATGTTAGTGAGAGATGTTTAAGCAAATGGATAAAGCATACAGCAATAAATTGTTGAGATGATAGTATTTGGTCAGAAGTTCTAAAGGTGCCCAAATATGAAAGTGTCTGTCTACCGTGCTTTAAATTGATCTTCGTACTGGAGGAATGGAAGATGAGACAGTGTAGTGCATATTTCTGCAAGGGTATATGAGGAACTTAAGACTGGTGAATCTGATTATCCATACTGGGAAAGTGGGCAGAAAGTAATAAATAAATAAATAAATAAATAAAGGGATTTATAACTGTGCAAATAAACATGAAATGCTGGGGAGGCTTGTCATGGAATCATGACAACCTATGACAAATTAACCAGAAATCTCCAGAAGACATGGAAATACAAAGGTTTCTCATGTATGCTCAGTTTTATAGCACTTTCCTTAAATTGTTGAAGACAGTGTTCCCATGAAGGAAACCCTACCACTTTGACTGATTTAGTAATGGGAAAAACAAAGTCCAGAAAGATTTCCCTAAGAAGTTTGGAGCAATAACTGAAGTGTAATGCTATTTATCAGACTTTCTACATTTTGTCATATGGCCTCTCTAATTATTTATCACTTCAGACTACAATACTGCAGACAGTAAAATTTAAGTTTTTTTAAATTAAGTTTTAAATGTAATGATTATATGTGATGAGACTAACACAACATTCATTCTCAAGATTCAAAAGTGAGGTTCTGTAATCTTCATGTTTACATATTTCCTGCTATGTTGAACAAAAAAATTTGGAGTTTCTTTCATGACATGTGGACACTTGAAGCTGGGTAATACTTGAAGCAGACAAAAAACAGGATTTCCTTTCCAAAGTCTGGTTTACCAAAATGTATCTGATATTATATCAAAATTCTGACATGCTGGTATTTTTCATGGATTTAAAAAAAACAATACTATTTCTTCCTGGAAATGTCAGAATGAATTGGCTTAACATGCTTGAGCCAATGTATTTGAGTTTCCTCTGCTGCATCAAAAGCAAATACACCTCTGTGGATTGGTTTGGAAGTGTTTTTTAATCTCCTTGTGGTGCTGCAGTGCCTCATGGACCTTGTAGTCTGAAGCAGTTAATTTCTGTCAACCTGGTTAGGCTGCCTTTTCTGTGGGAGAGGGAGCCCCACTTCAGTGTTTCCACCACATTGATAGCAGTCATAGAAGGGACTCAGCCAGCATTTCTATTATCATAAATTTCACATATTGAAGTGAAGTTTTCTCTGGTCAGAGCAAGATTATACTATGCATGTTAGATGTGGTACATTCACCTGTGCCTAGAATTTGCAAGTCTGCTTCAGTGATTCAGGCTGTGGGTGCTTCCCAGCAGAGACACAACTCTACTCATCTGACTGAGAATAACTGGAGGATGAAGAGAAGGAGAGGGTGGGCAGGCTCTGCCCCCGTGTTTCTGCAGCTGTATCAAATGCACCATATGTGACACAGCTGGCTGCATGTTAAAGCACCTATCATGTCCCATTAAATCTGCACCTGCTCAAGAATGTTTTCAGCCCAGCCTGGGGTATTTCTTCAGATGGGGTGTGTCAACACATTGTGAAGGAGTCTGCTTATCTGTGAGTTTTCATACTGAGTTTTATCCTTTTCGTGTCACTGGTCAGTGAACTCCCCCACCACGTTGTTTTCTTGCGCTACTGCAGCTTTACACAATATCAGGCTATGTCCATCCCAAATGTGTATCTATAAATTATATAATAAAATAATAAAGTGGTTGCTTCTTAAAGAAAGAAATACATGCTGAATTCTGCAGAAAAGACAAAAAGTTCAAAGCATTCTATCATTTTTTATTCTAATTTGAAATTATTTTTGAGTTAAATATGACTTGCAAAACTGCAAAAAATGACACAATACTTTGAAAATACACCTTTGAAGGTCTGAATGAAACTTGCAGAAAGCAAATTGTTCAAAAATATGACTGGGAAAATTTTTTTTTGCTCCTATGTTCTATACTGTGCAAAGACCAGGAGAGAGTTGCAATGGTTTCTAAAGGTTGAAATACTGAGCTGCTTTTCCTTGTCATTTTATCTTTTTCTCTGAAGTGTATACAGTTTATTTTCCTTCTTTTACATTTTTAAGTCCTGTAACATTATTTAATTGTAAATGTGTTTATGTGCACAAGTATTTGCTCCTGTGCATGTAGGAGAAAATGTAGTGAATATAATATAGCCATGTACAGAACATAGAATTAAATCTATGCTTCAGATAAAGACCTTGGAATGATAATGATGACTCAACAAGTCATCTATGAAGTTACTCCTTCATAGGTAACATTATTTCCTGTTCTGCAAAGGCTTATTTCTGTGTGTCTTCCTCTGTTTGTACCTCAAGGAAGTGAAATAGTTCATTTACTTTTATTCTGTTAAGATGTCAAAGTTTATCTCAGCAGCTGTTTTTCACTGTAACATTTTCACTTTAAATTAATGCTAATTTATGATGTCACTGGCATTCTGACAGTGCCTGTGTAATTGCGACATGGAGATTAAAAAGAGGTACTTGGTACTGTGCAGTGTTGTCAGTCCTTCTATTGATCTGCATGTAGCATTGGGATCTCTTTCTCTCTACCCAAAGAGGGTCAAAGTGAAAGAAAATTATGCAGCATGTCAGAGTGATTATGCAAGAAATGGAGTTTTCATTTAAATACCATAGTAAAAAGTGTACATTACAAAAGACAGAGTGAATTTCTGTTTCAAACGCCCCTTCTGACTTTAAAAAAAAATTGTAATATTGAATGATGTTTCAGAGCCATTGTCTGCACATTTTTAGTAGTGATAGGCATGCCTCAGTTTAACATGATTTTTCCATTAATCTGCTTTCTTCCATAAAGATGGTCTGATATCAAACCTGAAATCAACAACAGGATTTTTTTTACAGTCTTTTGTGGGCTTTTGTGCTCCAAGTCAGAAGTCTTGAGTTTTACTTGTGACAAACACTTGCATTTTTTACTTCAAATTTTATGTCAATAAAAATGTTTCAGCACAAAAGACAACCAGTGCTTCTTGGTGCATGGTGATTTCGTCCTTTTAATTCTGTGCTGAACAATACCTATCAAAGAAACATGTTTGTTTTTTATAATGTGTTTCAATGCAAGGAAAATGCAAGATGAATACAAACCTTTTCTAAATGGTGACAGAGCACAAGGTAAGCATGCTGCACTGGCAACAGCTTGGAGGGTAGAGGGTGGTCTTTTAACCCCCAACTGCCCATCCTCTACCACGTTCCTATCCAAGAATGGAACAGTCATGCCATCCCTGACAATAGTTCATGTACACCTTTGCTATAGCACAGGAAGGTGTACTGAGTCCTTTCTCCTACTACTGGTAGGAAATAAGTGAAATGCTAGAAAGTTTATTACACATAAATTTAACCAAGTGTGAATAAGCTTTTAAGGACTTTGATTGCATGTGTGATTTATTTTCCAATAGTATTAGCACATATTGACACTTTTTTTCAAAATCTTATTTCTTTTGGTTATGAAAGTAGCTGTGAAATTCACCATCTAGACAAATATTTTGGACACTTCAAAATATTTCATTCCATGTGAACTAGTATAAATGGAAATACTTTAAACTAATCCTTTAGTGTAAGTATACACAAAAGCAGACATACTTGCAATAATTAATCAGATACTAATTTTCTTCTTATTGTAGGTCTCTTCAGATCAACTGGGCATCACCGGGACAACCAAATGGCATTATCCTGGGATATGAACTCTTACGTAAAGCGTGGCAGAGGTGTACCCCATCAAAGACTCCAAGGAACAGCAAAAGTAATAGGATGTGCATCTTATTAGAATGTAAAAAGCATGAAAATATCTGTGGAGATGTGTGTTATCATCCAAAGTTGAAGGTACATGTATATTCTTAAGTTAATGAAAAGTCATACTATTTTTTAGGAATAAGTGTGAAAGTATGTAAACCAAAATTCTTCAGTTATCAGAGGAAAGGAAGTGGAGGATTCTTCTTTTGCTATTTTAAAATCAAGGCTCTGACACATGCCTTGAAACTCTTTAAAACCGAATACGTGTCTGAGCTCTGTACAGGGATAGCTGTGCAAAAATCTCCAGCAGTGTATGTGAGTCAGTTGATGACAAGTGATTCTGAGGTCTTAAGTCTGTTGTTGACTTTATTTCTCCTTCCAGAAGAAATGAAATTGTTACCTTTTATGACTGTGTCTTGTATTAATATTTTGGTTTGGAGCAATAGTTCAGTTCTAAAGTGAATTCCCAGATGGTTTTCTTTCACTATGTACTCATGAAGGTAGAAGTAGTTATATGCAAACAAAATCCCTTGCATGGGAAGCTAACCCAGAACCTGTGTTTCAAAAACCCGTCAAATATGCTCTGGCTCTGGATGGGAACTTTAGGTTCCCAACCAGCCTGTGGACCACCTCACATCACAACGTGCATCTGAAGTTTCTTCCCTTCAGAAAGCTTTTCTCCACATGCATAGTGTAGATGTTCATCCCAAGGAGTCAGCCTATATCTGATCCAAAGTAAATCTCACAGACCATGTGTAATGGAAGTTTGAGGAATCTCAGTACTGACTTCTTCAATCTACTGATCCAATTTCATAGTGACAAATTACATCGTGGGTGTATAGAAAGGTAGATCCCTGCATGTATTTTTGCATTCCACTTGGAACAATTGGTTTTGCTCATCTGCCTGCCATAAATCACTCTGTAAACTACTAGAGGAGATTCTTTGTCAGTTCAAGTATTCAGGTGTCTGTGGATGGTAGTTCATATGGTTCCTTTGACATAAAGTGATTGCATTGGACCACTTAAAGGTCATAGGACATTTTCAAGGTGTATGCAGATTTTCAAAACCACTAGTGAAACTATAAAGCTTCTCTGTGAGGAATCATTCCTCAAAGCTGCACAGCAAATAGTGGCTATTGACATGACTTGCTAAGGTTCTTCCTTGGCTAAATGCTTAATGGCAAGACTCTGTACTGTGGAAAATCTATTTAGATTCAGTTACAAGTGGGTGGCTGTTACTTGACAATGATGAGCAGCTCTGAATGGGATCTATTGTCAGATGTATTTTTAAATTATGGCTATTTTCAGGTTAATCATGCGAGTTCCTGTTTAGGAGTAGGATCAATAGCATAGCAGGAGTCTGTAATGGTTTTTATTGACAAATGAGGTAGAAAACTCTTAGTTTGAAAGTAAGATTTAATGTAATGAAATAGTCTCCCTATTTGTCAAAGCCATCATGACATGTTCTTTGACTAAAGCAAACAATATGTATTCACAAGATTCCCTGTCAGACAAGACAGTAATTAAGGGAGTGAGTTATTTGAGGAGTTCAAATCAAAATATAAATTATTTCAGCCAACACAGCTTTAGCTTTTGAGTTTCCTCGAAAGCAATACTATACTAAACAACTGAGTTTCGGAAATCTTGCAAGTGAATTATATGCAGTTGTTTTAAAAGGTAAATTTATTTCAGGTTTTTGGCATGGTAGTCTTTTTAATGGCTTTTGACATGTGTATTAGTTAAATTGCTATTATATTAATTTTCAAAGTTTTTTTCTCTATTTTTATTTTTTCAGCTTTATGTGTTTATAATTACTTTGAGCTTGGAGAGTGTGTATTTATTTTTATAGCTTCCCAACTTTCAGGTTTTTTTCTAATTAATTTTACATTACTTTGTTATAATGGTCTCTATGTATTCTCAAAGACTGTAGTTAGGAGTTGGTGCTATTTTTTAAGTAATGGATATATAATAAATGACAAGAAGGTCCACAGGAAACTGAAGCACTTGTACATAAGATGACATAAAATCTGTGGGTGAATTGGTTCAAATTCAGTGCTTTGCCTGCTTTGCTATACATATCTGCTCTAGCCATTCAAAATGGGATACCTACAATGCTTCCTGACACATCTATTTATTCCTTTTAAATGAGAGGCATAGAAACAGGCATAGAAATCACTGTCAGTCTATGTCAGCTGTAACACTGAAGAATTTATGCCAATATATATGGCCCTTAGATTCATCTACTGGACAGAAGTGAAGAAAAGCAACACTGACCAGGGTATGCTTTCTTTGAAAAGAAAGCCTCTAGTCACAACAGCCAACTCCTATTCACCATACATTCATTGTACAGCCAAATGCAAATTAATGCCACTGAAAATTAAATGCTAAGCAACTTAAGTATTCAGATCCAGAATAATAAACAAGTTTTTTGTTCATTTGTTGTTAGATTGGTCAGCAAAAGCAGGCAGATTGTATGTATGTAGTTCTTCTAGACAGATAGGTTGTGAAGTTCTCACTTTTGCTTGGGTCATTTATTGCATCTTTTATGCAAGACATAATGGGTCTAATTTCACTCTTACAATTTCCTTGAATTCAGGAGTATAAAGTAAGAAAAAGAGCTATAGCCTTGATTATTTATTACTATTTCTTCATGGATTTATGGGTTACATTTGGCATCATCAGCTTGCTATTGTATTACACTACAGAAAAGGAAGGATTTGCTATAATTTTTTATCTATGTAAGAGATGCCCAATATAT
Organism: Corythornis vintsioides; assembly: GCA_025447755.1. NCBI lineage: Eukaryota > Metazoa > Chordata > Aves > Coraciiformes > Alcedinidae > Corythornis > Corythornis vintsioides. The sequence continues at coordinate 23,567 of JAOEGS010008561.1, read as the reverse complement.
AATCCCATCCAACCACAAAAAACCAAAGTGTTTCAGTAATAGGAATAAAAGGGTATGTTTTCTACTGCATGGCAGAGCAGGATGCAGAGCTTCATCAGCTAACATTGGCAGAGTTTAGTCTATCTAAGTATCAGAGTTATAGCAGAAAGGCAGTGCTAAATAGCAGGGTTGCACTGCTATTTGTTTCATGTATTTGGCGTGCAGGTGGGTATCTCTGCCTATCACTGTGCTGTGTAAATAAGCCAACTTGCTGTCCAGGGAATCTCTGAAAGACCAAATGACCTTTTCACTACAAGGGACATGTGTACATGCACATTCATGGGCTCATGTAGGCCTGATATTAAGCATAACAAAGACCAAAAAAAGTTTCCTGCTCTTCTAAGTTATCTTTGCATCATACCCTGACTTCATATCTCTAGTTGTTGTCCAGTTTTCTGGATAATCGTTTTCAACTTTAGAAATCTTTGTTATTTTAATTAATGCTGACACAGTGCTGTGCCTAATATCTATACCCTGGTGCATCTAATTAGACTTGGATGGATTTACAATTCTTGAGTGCAAAAAGAATTTACAAAGGGGTTTTATTTTGTGCAGTTTTGCAGAAGAGCTGAGAATAAACTCTCATGATCTGCAAGGCTTTTGACACGGTCCCCCACAACATCCTACTCACCAAGTTGGAGAAATATGGATTTGATGGGTAGACTGTACAGTGGATAAGGAATTGGCTGGATGGTCACATTCAGAGGGTGGTGGTCAATGGCTCGATGTCCAGATGGAGAACAGTGACAAGTGGTGTCCCTCAGGGATCTGTAATGGGACCTGTATTGTTTAATATCTTCATTAATGATATTGACAATGGGATTGAGAGCACCATCAGCAAGTTGGCAGATGACACCAAGCTGAGTGGTGCTGTGGAAAGGCTGGAGGGATGGGATGTCATCCAAAGGGACCTGGAGAGGCTGGAGAGATGGGCCCAGGTGAACCTCATGAGGTTCACCAAGACTAAATGCAGAGTCCTGCACCTGGGTTGGAACAACCCTCACTATCAATCCAGGCTGGGGGATGAGGTGCTGGAAAGCAGCTCTGCGGAAAAGGAATTGGGGGTGTTGGTGGATGAAAAGCTGGACATGAGCCAGCAGTGTGTACTTGCAGCCAAGAAGGCCAATTGTATCCTGGGCTGCGTTTTGAGGTTGGCCAAGGCTCTGAGCAGCCTGGTCTAGTTAAGGGTGTACCTGCTCACTGCAGGGGGGCTGCACTAGATGACCTTTGGAGGTCCCTTCTGGCCCTAAACATTCTATGATTCTATGCATCAAGAGAAGTGTGGCCAGCAGATCGAGAAAGGTGATTCTGCCCCACTACTCTGCTCTGCTGAGACCTCACCTGGAGTATTGCATCCAGTTCTGGAGCCCTCAACATAGGAAAGACACGGATATGATGGAGAGGGTCCAGAGAAGGCCACAAAAATGGTCAGGGGGCTGAAACACCTCTGCTATGGGGACAGGCTGAAGGAGCTGGCGTTGTTCAGCCTGGAGAAGAGAAGGCTCCAGGGAGACCTTAGAGCACCTTCCAGTACCTGAAGGGGCTTCAGGAAGGCTGGAGAGGGGCTGTTTCCAACGGCCTGTAGTGAAAGGACGAGGGGTAATGGGTTTAAATTAGAGAAGAGGAGATTTAGACTGGATACCAGGAAGAAGTTCTTTACCTTGAGAGTGGTAGAATAGTGGAATAGGCTCCCCAGGGAGGTGGTTGAGGCCCCATCCCTGGAGCTATTCCAGGTGAGGTTGGCCAAGGCTCTGAGTAGCCTGGTCTAGTTGAAGGTGTCCCTGCTCACTGCAGGGGGGCTGCACTAGATGACCTTTGGAGGTCCCTTCCAGTCCTAAACATTCTAGGATTCAATGATCGTTTGCCAGCTGCTAGGATGGTCCTCATGTCCTTCATACCTTTTACAGTAACAGACCTCTGCTGCTTTGGTGTTTCCAGGCTGCCAAACCTGACAGTCTCTTCCTAGCTGTTTTTCCAGTAAGGTGTGATCTATAACTATCCATATTTGAAATCTCAAAACAGAGATCACTTACAGAACACATATCATGAGATCTGCATAGATGTACTTCAATTAACAAGGGAATGTGTCCCAGTTTCACCCATCAGGGAGCATACTCTCATAAATGATGGGGAAGTAATTCCTGTATTATCCATGTAACTACCGAACTATCCTTCTGTTGTTACTGGCATCCTGAGGAGAACACTGAAAATAATAAGACAAGTAAAGTAAAAAAGTAATTAAAATAGTGGTATAAAGGCTAATCATAATTTCTGAACACAATGGATCATGAGTATGAACATCAACAGATAAAAGGATCCTGACTAAGAGTGTTAATACAGCTTCAAAACTTTTTATTTTCATTAGCAGCAAGCTGTATAAATCTGGAGTTAAAGAACTGGCCAAATAGAACTCTGACATTATTAGGAAGTACACGCTTATTACGCCTTTACTCTTTGTAATTAACAGGGGCTGTTTGTCAAATACGCCAGCAGGACTCTCTAAGGACAGGGAGAGCGAAATGGTGTCTGATAGCTAGGCTCAAAAGCACAATTTTCTGAAGTGAAAACTAACACATCTTGAGACTGGTGAATATTGGTGATATTATGTAAAATTTACTATTAATGCTAGCAATATTGTGCAAATTTTTCTCAAATTCTTTCAGACTTGGAGAACCTTTAAAAAAATAACACTTTATGTGTAGTGTGGGTTGTAACATGCCTGGAAGACAAGAAATGAAGTTTATTTTAGTAAGATAATACATAGTAATTTGTTAAAGAATAATCATAGAATCATCATAGAATCATAGATATTAGGGGTTGGAAGGGACCTAGAAGATCATCTAGTCCAACCCCCCTGCCTGAGCA
>JAOEGS010008561.1:0-20563 GCA_025447755.1 Corythornis vintsioides | reverse complement strand
CCCAGGAACAGATCTAAGTGGGTCTTAAGTGTCTCCAGAGATGGAGACTCCACAACCCCCCTGGGCAGCCTGTTCCAAAGCACTGTCACCCTCACTGAGAAAAAGTTCTTTCTTGTGTTGACCCTAAACCTCTTGTGCTCCAATTTGCACCCATTGCCTCTTGTCCTGTCATTGGATGACATGGAGAAAAATCTGGCTCCATCCTCTCTACACTCACCCTTAACATATTTATAGACATTAATGAGATAATCTACTCATGGATTTTACATCTAAGTCTCTGACAATTAGCAAAAGAGAACAGGAGTTTGAGAAAAGAAATGGGTAAGTTAGTATACTTAGCAAAAAGAGGTGTCTGTATAGATTCACGGATAATTTAAGTAGAAAAGAATGAGCCTTGATAATTTAAAATATTCCTTCTCACATGAGAACATGATGGGTCAATCATTACTCTGGTGTTTGCTCCACAGGCAGAAATTTTTAATGAACTCTTGTAGCTAATAGGAAGTCCTTAGAGTGTTTTGTGAATTGCTATTTCACAAAGTGGCTCTGACAGCAAGTGTTTGACAAGAAGGATAAACATGGCTGCCTAGCACATCTGTTTATTTGGGTACATCATTCTTAGCTCAACTGGCATGTGCCCATAAGGCTGGATAATATCATTCAGTAAAGTCTTCATCAAGCAGAGGGATTGGGGATGACACAACTCTAATGAAAAAAGAGTTTCATAGATAAGTTTGGAGTATTTATAAAAAATGTTAAAATATTGTGTAATCCTGCCTGACAGATTTGATATCTAGTTACTCTGTGCTGGTATCGTGACAGACTGGGCCTTTCTCTTGTGTTGTAATAAGCCTTTATGCCCAGCCCTTCCTAGTCCCTGTACTTCAGGGTCAAAGTCCCTCTGTGGTCTTGGACAGGAGGATAACTACAGGACTGATTTGTAACTCAGTCTACCAACATTTTTAAGGGCCCTCATGATAACTAAGGATGAACATCTTGTATCATCTCCAAAGACATTCTGGTTAGCAAGCATGTCAAGGATTCAACCCTCCATTCGAGGGTGAGGTCTCTGACCTGCCTAAAATGATGGTGTCACTGTATCTGATTGCTACAAGGCTTCTATTTCATGTACATAGCAACACCATCCAGTTGGGACTGTCAGTTTTAGATCTAAGAGGATGAGATAATAATAACCTTTTGCCACTATAACTTTCAGTCCATCTGCTTTTCTTCTTTGTCTATGACATAATTTTAGCATTACTTGAATGCATTTATTTTATGGATTGATAATGCAGAATCCTTGGGCTGAACACCAATGCAAATAGAAACAGTCCTTTAGAGGACTGCCAAAAAAGTGCTATTTAACAATTTAAGGCTGACTGCAGAGGATGTTATGGAGCTACATAATAATAGCACCAAATATATCAATCAGTAATGTCCGGTAAGAGTCCAAGTGTTTTCAAGCTGACTAGACCCTTTGGAAACTGTCTATAGGGTATTGAGAAGTACCAAGGAACTTATTTTTTAACAAGGAAAAGTAGCTGCTTGAACTATTGTAATATACCTGGGTGTTCAAGTGGGAATTTTTTGAGGGAATTCAGGAGGAAAAGATGACACATCAGTAATAATGCAATCCTACAAATAGTGTTCTAACCAGAATGCTTTAATGTTAGTATTAGAAGGCCCTCACAATATCTGTGTGAAATATACAGAGCAAGTGTTTCTATTGAGTATTCACAAGAGAAGGGGTGTTTTTTTAAGAAATATCAGATGGGAGGTAAAATGGCTGCTCAAGCATTTGAGCCTGAATAATGCCAAAGATGTGCAAGTTTCTTTATGTGAAAGATGAAAGGACTGTATTCAAGAGAAATTGAGGTGGTGGGCATCACTAGACAGATCACAAAGGAAGACCTAATCCCAAAGCACACACAAATTGGGATGAAGAATGTATGAGGAACATGTGTTTGGCATCATTTCATGCAGGCAGGTACAGAATTTACTGGCCCTGGTGTCTTAAGCTCAGGATGCAGTAGAAAGGACAGGACAGAGGCCATTTTTTAAGTGTGTAAAAAATTGCTGCCTAATGTCATCTATTCTGAGAACAGTGGCATGATCGTACTTGATCTGGAATATTTAAGATTTAAAATTACTTGGAAATACAGAGACCATGTAATCTTCTAGGTTGCTTTGGAGCCAATTGTAAAAGATGAAAAACTCATCCTAGAGTGTGTGCCAGTCATAAAAAAATTCTTCCAAAGATAGGAAGCAGGAAGAGGTGCAAAGCAGAGTTTTATTTGACATCTTAACTAATGATCTGGAAGAAAGAACAGTAGGTTAATTAAATTCATAGATTGGATTATATTACTAGTGACAAGGTGGACTGCAAAATAATATAATAGGACCTACAGAGACTCAAAATTCCTGAGCAGAAAATGACAAAATTCAGCTGCATTGGTAGTCTAAAGCAGATGCTGAATGAGAAAGTGGGCTGGAAGAGCAAAAATCGTAGGTTATAAAACCTCAAAATATAATGAGCAAACAAGAACACCTTCTGCCCTATCTCATGTTAATTTTAGGTTACACATTGTTTATGTTTTGTAAATTGTAACTTCACAACCTAACCTAGTACTCCCCAAGGTGATTAAATAAAGGGCAATCAAAGGTGAACAAAAGAAAGCATCATCTTTCTGAAGTTGTGAAGAATTTGTTTATGACTTAAGAAAGACAATATTTTTCCCTATGTATTTGTGTTTCCATTATAAATTGAATATAAATTAGATGTCCTGAGCCTAGTAATATATATTTTTTAGTTTTTGGTTTGGTTTGGTTTTTTTCAGCTTGTAATTAAAATACCTAGGAAAACAAAAGACCCTTGTAGAAGAACACTTTCTTTGCTATTAAGATAAACTGATTAGAGCATGGTTAAAGTCAGGGGAAGAAGTACTCCATGTCAAAAGAAAATGAAAGAGCAATGCTGCTCTAGCAGTACTAGTGTACTGCCATCTGCATTTTCTGTCTGGCTGTAAGAGTCATCCTTCTGGCTAATTCCAGTTGTACTGACTGTAGGTTGTGAGTTTACAGTTTTTATGGGGATTCTACTGACTATTCTATGTGATTTGCTGTGTATACAGCATGCTACTCCATTGACACAGGACTAAGTATAAAAAAATAGTTATTTGACTGTTCGAGCATATAATTTTCTCGACAGCACCTAGAGAGAAGTCCACAGTTAAAAGGCCTTTTCAAAATTCATTTCCATGTGAATTTTATTTTGTATAAAAAATACCCTTATATAAATGCTATTCTCTTGAGATCATATTGTCTGAAGAACTGTGGTCATAAATAAGTGAACATGTGTTATAAGAAGAAAATTCCACTTACGGAATTGTGAAAGATAACCCAAGAGCTCATATTGGGAAATACGGTTTTCAGTTGTAAGGGTTTCAGATGACATGTTCATAATAAATGAATGAATAAATAAATAAATAATAACTGGGAGAAAATAAAAGTGTAAGGTGATAGTAGATTATATCTACATATTGCAATCTACTCCACATTGAGAGACACAAACAGCCTGCAAGTTGATTCATATTAATAGACTATTTTATTAAAGTGCAGTATGGTTGAAGGCCACAAAATAGCAGCATTCTGTCAGATACACAGTAGTTTATTGAGGTCTGATAATGCTGGAATGCACAGGATTTTAAGCCAAGTTACATTTTATTTGACTGCAATCATAGTGTCCATACTAAGATGTGTTACACATGTTTTCATATACATTGTTTTGCCAGAGAGAGCATTCTGTTCTGTTTAGCAAATCTTGCCTTACTGATTTTTTATTTTTTTATTTTTTTTTAACTACTTTTAGGTATGTTGTAATGGGATACTGTACGACAATAAACCTGGCTTCCAGTGCTGCGAGGACAAGTACATTCCATTTATACTTAATTCACCAGGGGTTTGCTGTGGTGGTCAGATACACGCTGTGCAACCGAAACATCAGTGCTGTGGTGGTTATTACACTAGGGTATTAGTAGGTAAGAGATGACTCCTTTTCAGTGCTTGAAAGAAACGAAGCAAACTTGATATATCTGTTGAACCAAGGAAAAATAAAACAGCAATAAATGTGGGATTTATCAACATTTCTAGATGTCTTCAAGACTTATGTTCAGTGAGATAAGCAAAGAAAATTGCACTGACTTGATCTTACAAACACAGTACACTCTGTTTATGAAAGAAAGGCTTAATTGATGAAACCTGATGATTGGGTCATTTCCCAGAGAACTAATTTATGCTGAACTATACTTAATTGCAGTAAGTGCTGCATAATGCAGAGGGCAGCTCTGCTTAATAGGAACATCATCAGGCAATTTAGTGGTGTGGTTTAGTTCTCTGCTTGACTTGACCCCATGTGATTTTCCCTATACATTTCTTTTGCAGAACAATTGTTAGCTTTGGGTGTTGATATTATGGATTATGCCATTTCGTTTTTGAATTGTCTAGTCTTTTTTTTCTACCAGTGTTACAGATCTAAGTACACATCCCATGTGTATTACCTTTGATGGAAATTTATCCTGTTCTTAAAGCTGATTATACTCAGTTCTCAGAACTGTTTTGGAAGTTTGCCAAAACTGTGCTTCTGTGCTAATGTCCAGAGTTTGGTTTTCTGGTTTGTTGGTGGGGTTTTGACAGGGAGAGGGGAGGAAAAGTGGGAGGAGAGCCCTTTCAGGGGCCAGTGTTCAGAGCATACATCTCTTTGTAGACAATTGTCAGGTCAGGAGCTAAAATGATTCCATTACTCATGAGCTGGCACACATTCCCCAGACTCAGAAATGCTTGAATTTTTGCCAACACATTCAGCACATCCCAAGTTCTGATCCTTTGAAAAGTAATTAATATGTCACAATATTAGAATGCCTTTCCATGATGTCATCAGAAAAATGCTATCACATGTAAGAATCAGAGAAGAGTTTTTTTGCTGGCCTCATTAATCTCAATGTACTGAAACTGAGAGATTATACTGTGACCTTTGTCCTCATCCAGTGGTCTGTGTTAACTAGCTTAATGTTGTTTACATCAAGAAAGGAAAGCACAGTGAAACAAAATGTTTTATGTCTGAAAGTAGTTCTTGGTCAGTCAGCGCTCCACAAGCATGAAACTGAATGTTTGAACATGGTTTTAAGCATATTTTTTTTCTAACTATACTTGCTGCATTTTTTTCCATACTCTAAAGGGCAGCAACATGACCAATGTTGGTCACTTTTTTCTTTTTTTCTTTTTTTTCTTTTTATAAATATGCTAATAACCTCAAGCTAAATGTTAATGTGGGTCATTCTTTGATAAGGATAACAATTAACTGGTATGACTGCGTGGTAGTTTTCAGAGAACATTTTCAAGCCTAGCTTGGAGTGGATCCCATTTTGAGAGGTTAATGAAAAGGTTACTGATGCTTTGTGTCTTATGTCTAATAGTTCTTTTTTAAAAAAACCCCATAAACAACAAACCAATTTTATTTCCAATGGATGTAAGCTACATTTTGTGTTTTTAATACTTTCTTTGTGTAGCAACTAAATTAGATTCCAAGGAATGCAGTAAAATATGATGAAGCATCTCAACAGATTATATCTTTATACTCTAAAAATTTGTTCTCATCTTTTTTGTTGTTTATTATTGACTTTATTTGATAAAGTTATTTATACAGGAAACTCTCTAAGCATACACATTTCCCAGATGTTGTTTGGCCAGCTTGATAGCTCTAGATGTACTGAAGCACACTGGGGTGAAGGCATGAAGATTACAAATTAGCAAGGCAGGAATCAGTTTCTGAAACAGTAGTGCACACAGAAGTGCAAGCATCCATCCCAGAACTAAGATGGGAGGAGAAATTCTTAAAGCAGAGCAGAATAAATATTGCTACTACCACACAAGCACCTCTTTGGCAAGGAATGTGGGGAAAAGCAAAACAGTGTTCTTCCTCATCTGTTACAATCACATCACCTGTTTACTGGTGACAAAATCTCATTGGCTTTAGGGCTCTCTGTAATGCCCAGCCTTTCAGAAGAAAAGGATTTAAGATAATACTTTCAATAAGAAAAATCTGTTTTAAAAATCAAAAATCATTGCTTTTATTAACAATCTGTAATCCAAATACTTTAATCACCTCTATTACCTGTCTTCAATACCATAAATAAGCCCCTACGCCTTCCACATGACAATGGAGCCACAGAAAACATTGCAGAACAGAAAGATAAAAGATAAAGTAACTTTTATAACACTGGATCAGATCAAGTGCAGATACTAGTGCATGAAAATTTTTGCCATTTACTATAATTTTTGTACCCTTTATAGCAGCATCTATTCCATTCATTGCACACAGTTTATCCCAGCCCACCATTCATACCAATCTCATTGAAAGTCTTATCCTAAGGCCTTTTCCTGAAAAAGCTGATGGTTTTGCCAGTCCTAATGATTGTGATGGTGGTATTTAATTTAATCCTTATTTAATCCTTAAATTCTTGGGAAAATGAAATCCTGAGAAACACCAAAAAAAATCTAAGCAATGTGAATTAGTGAATTAGTCCTTCAAAAAATTTTTCAAATGATTTTGGAGACAACATTTTTTTTTTCTGAGGATAAGTAGAATGTTAATCATAGCATCCATGAACTCTATCATGTAGGTGCCTCTGCTTAAAGGTTTTCAGATATATAATTACATTTCAGATGTATAATTTTTGTTGCTTTTCTGTTTGTCTTTGTCGTGCTTGCATTTTGATATCTTACAGAGTTTTGTCCCTAAATTCATGAGCTCATGCTTCTTTAATTATTATTTAAAAATTAATATAATACTTCTATAGCATTCTTTAGTACTGAGTGAGTCCATGCTTTCACATGGAACATTTTGTGCATGAAGCTACTAGTTTGTGAAGCCAAGCCGGTTGATGAAGGCCTTCTCAGGGACTTCAAGTGCTATATATATGTAAAATCTTCAATTGTATTCTTAAATTGACAGGAGAAGTATGTTGCCCTAACGAAGAACAAAACAGAGTTTCAGTTGGAATTGGTGACTCTTGCTGCCAGGGAATGCCTTACTCCACATCAGGCAATCAGATCTGTTGTGGTGGTTCCCTCCATGACAGCTTCAACCAGCAGTGCTGTGGCGGAGAAGTTGTAAGCACGGACTTGGTCTGTTGTGGTGATGAAGAAGAAGGTACTGCACACAAACCTCTTGCAGGTAACATAACCTTTCAAGAAAGAAAGCTCTTAATCTTTCTAAATTTCTTGTGACAATACTCATTCAGCAGTGACACACTCAGATTTAAGGTGTGTATGCCAATTTGTTAAAATGGGGTTGCACTTTACTCACCTATTCTGATAGACTGCCAAAGGGTGAGCTTTCAATAACCCTTCTTTGCTCTTGTCCAAAAGCTGTAGGGGCTGAAGACACCAGAAAAAAAAATGAAAATGAGTGAATGAGTTTTCATTATGCCAGTCAGGAAATAGGATTAGTCCCCTCTCAGTGAATAGAACAGAGGTTACACTTAGCCACCTTATTCTGCCATGCATCCCCATGCAAGGATTTTCCATTTCCTCTTGAGGTGTGGGATTAGTTGCCTAGAAATGACAGATTATGATGTTATCTGCTTGGTGGTCTGTGACACTCACTTTTGCATCTACACAGGAGTATACCTGCTGCAGTTGAAAATTATCAAAATGTCTAACACTAGTACCTTGTTTATCTGTTGCATCCTATTAATCTCTTAGACAACACAGGAAATTACTTCCTCATTCAGGTACAATCTGAACTCTACTTCCTTATAAAGCACTCTAGCTGGCAACCAAGATTGAAGGTATTCTTCCAAACCCCATTCAAGTATTTTCATGTGTCTTTTCTCTCCACAGTCATTAGCCAAATGACATACTATTGCCCTTAGACTTACTCATCTTGATAAAGACTTCATAAAGAATTGCAGTCTCAAAGGGGAAGCTGATTTCAAAACACAGGAATAATGACGGTTTGGTACACTGTTCTGCTTGGTATACAAAGATGAGTGTGCAGTGCTTTCATGTAGCCTCTAGTTGTACAACTAAGAATCTTAATATCTAACTAAGAATCCAGATCTGAAGGCTGAACTTCTCCTTTCCAAAAAAAATGAGTGCTAGCTTCATCTTATTTTTCATATTCACTGGATCCTTCAGCAGCTGTGGTATTAGAAGTACCTGTATTAGTACGTTCTGTGTTGACTGTCAGGAAGGTTGAATCAGAAGAGCTATTACAGTATTTTCTGGGGTTTCTATACTACTACCCTTCCCTTCCAGTGATGTCTCATGGAGTGCATGCTGCCAACAGCACCACTTGCATGATTTTAGCTCCCCCTCACTGTGATCCCTAATTGTACCTGATCTACAGTGTCTACGCAGAGCTCGCAGTAGCAGCTCTGAACAAGGCCCTCTCGCATATCCGTGCATTGTGTGGCTGCCACAAGACAGGGCTGGCTCATAAAACATCTCTTTATGTACTTTATTACTTAAACTCTTTTATTTGCCTGCAGGAGCCCTTTAACAAAATCACATTGAATTGACTTTCTCACACCAAATCAAATCTCCCCGGTCCCAGTTCAGTTGTCTTTGTCAATATGTATTTTATAAATGGAGTGAATTAACAGATGCTGTTGGAACAGAACTGCTGGGGTAGCGTTTATGTTTTTACAGCTCTCTCTGGGCAGATGAGTTGTGTAGGAGTGTAATACAAGTATCTTGGGATGAAAGTTATGTTCTTCATTTCAGTATATATGTATTCTTAACAGGTTTTTTTTCCTTAAATATATATATTTAAAAAACCTTTATGCCCCTCTTTTAAAAATGTGTTTAGCCTATAGCACTCTATCATTTATACCATTTTTCTTGTGAATGGGTCAGAATGACATATTTTTGGCTATTAAAAAAGAAATCAGTGGCTTTTTCATCATTCACAGGTTTTCTGTGAGGACTTTATGCTGTAAGCCAGCACAGCTGAACACAAATACAGATTTGAAAGATGAATTAGTGCTATAGTTGAAAAGAGATCTTATTCTTTTGCATAGAATAGATTGTTATTTCTTACCACATCATTTCTTATCACACCATGTCCAATAGGTTTTTGCTTAATTTCTTGGAGTAATTTCACCTTGCTGAATACGTCATGAAATCACACAAGCCACGCACAAAAATCTACCTGCTCCCTATCCCATTATGATAATGATTCTCATGGAATAAACGCTCACATAAAAACATTATTTACTTAACATTAGCAAAAGGATACACAGAATTTTGTAAGAATATGGTAATTCGAAAGCTGATCTCATTGTCTGGAATGGGAAGAGGTAAATTGGGTGGCTTTATACAAAAGCTAAAATGCTTCTGAAGCTCTGTTTTGTAGTTTTAATGATTAAAATGGTTAAAAATATAATGACAATTTAAAGCCATTATTTTGGAGTTTACTTCCTTGAAAAAAAAATAAAAGAAAAATGTGATCACTAAAATTGCAAGCCTTTTGCACAGCCGTATTGATACATGACCAGTCTGAAAGCAGTATGTTTTTGCAGAATCTAGACCCAGTTTTGCACTGATTGTTGGTTCAAAGTCTTGAATTGTAGAACTTTTTCATTTACCATTGTTTACCTTTTCCAGAGTGTCTGTCCTACAAAGAGATCTTTTATTTCTCTCACATTAGTCTTCTGTAAATTTCTATTTTCTTATTTTTCACCTTGTTGGCCTTGTTTAGTGGGGTGACCAGAGAGACATCTACTGGCAAAGGCTGGCAGTGATTCCATTGTATACACACATCCCGAGCCTCACTGCTACAATGTAATTATCCAAAGTTGTCTATTTCTGGCTTATAAAGGCTAATGTCAGCTAAAATCACTCTTGAATTTTCTCTTATTAAAAAACAACAACAACAACAAACCAAGTGAAATGCCACTATACTTACATTCCAGACTCTTGAAAGATGATGCTTTGTACTGTTGTGGTTGCGGATTTGTAATAGTTGCAATACCCACATGTAAGCCAAGGATTTTTGGAGTAGTTTGTAATTTACACTGGCTCTGTATTTTGTTGATCCTCTATTCTGCCTCCAAAGGCTAAGCCTTTTAATACTCATTTTTTCTCCTTTGAAAGCATTGGTTTTGCAGATTTACTAAATTAGTAATTCATTCTTCAGCTATGTTTGTAAATTTTTTCAGTTGCTGGGGATGAACATGAAACAATCGTTGACAGAAATCACTGTTAGCAGGAAGTGTCTGTTCCAGCCCATGGATTTTATTTTTGCTGTAATGCATTATATGCCTGCAAAATATATAAAGCATGACACACACATTCCAGCTGATTTACAAACAAATAGTTTGTATTTTGGTATTTTGCTGAATTCAGCAAGGCTTTGTAGGCATTTCTGTATCCTTAAGCAATTGAATAAAGTAATTTTTAGAAGGCAAATCAATCCATCAATATTACATGGTTCTATTTTGTTTTTCTTGGACCATATTTTAAATTGTACGTTTGAGGTGTCAAGGTTCAGGAGTCAAGTGTTACATGTGATAAATTAAGCAAAGGTCAGAGGCTATGCAATGCAGTTTCAGAAGATTGTCTACCTCTGCCTTTGCAGCTCATTCATGCTGAAGTGATGCACTATGGGAATTACTACCAAACTCTGCTCTGCAACATCTGCTCTCCCTAAGTGAGTTAGTGCACGTCAGACATCTTTATGTCAGAATATTGCAGTGATGGATGCAGTCTTCAGAAAATGCTGCATAAAAATCTGGTGTGCCGTTCTGGCCATTAAGTGAAATTACTATTTAAATTAATGGCGCTGTCACAGTTTATCTGTGCAAAGAATGAACGCTGATTAGGGTATTAAGTAATTAGCAATTTATCACACTGGAACAAGGTTGATAATAATTAAAGAAGTAATGGTTTACCAAAGAAACTAGAAAGGGAGTCACTTCTTGTTATGTGAGTGAAATCTTGGCTGAAAAACTTAATTCAGTTAAAGATGAAGTTTGCAGTGAAAGAATACAGCCTTGTTTGTTTCAAGAGAAAAATGGGTTGTTATAAAAATTTTAGTTTGCCTGTCAAAAGTCCCTTGGGGCTGTCTGAGTTGCTTATTAGTACTGAATTGAGTCATTTTCTGTGTTATTTTTCTATGTAAAATTAGTAGAATCCTAGGACAAATTGGGAAAAGGGTGTGAACAGAAGGAAATTATTTACCTCTTGAGTTGCTGATGATCACAGTTTGATTGCTATGAATGGATCCAGCCGTGTAAAAAGGTAACATATGCAAGGAACATCAGCATTTTTAGTCATTCCAGTGATTTGAATGAAATTCTCTGAATGCTTTAGCAGGATTATACCCTTAAAGAGTAATTTTCATTACTGTGAAAGTGTGCTCTTGTGGTCAAGAGGGCCAATGCCATTCTGGGGTGTATTAAAAGGGGTGTGGCGTGTAGGTCGAGAGAGGTTCTCCTGCCCCTCTACTCTGCCCTGGTAAGGCTGCATCTGGAGTATTGTGTCCAGTTCTGGGCCCCGCAGTTCAAGAGGGACATAGAATTGCTTGTGAGAATCCAGCTCAGAGCCACAAAGATTAAGGGAGTGGAGCATCTCTCTTATGAGGAAAGTCTGAGGGAGCTGGGGCTCTTTAGCTTGGAGAAAAGTATACTGAGGAGTGACCTCATCAGTGTTTATAAATATATAAAGGGTGGGTGTCAGGAGGATGGAGCCAGCCTCTTCTCAGTGATGCCTGATGACAGGACAAGGGGCAAGGGGTGGAAGTTTCATATAAACTTAAGGAGGAATTTTTTCCCAGTGAGGGTGACAGAACACTGGAACAGGCTGCCCAGGGAGGTTGTGGAGTCCCCCTCTCTGGAGATATTCAAAACTCACCTGGATGCGTTCCTGTGTGATCTGGTCTAGGTGACCCTGCTCAGGCAAGGGGTTGGACTGGATGATCATTTGAGGTCCCTTCCAGCCCCTGACATTGAGGATTATGGGTTCAGAGCTAAAATTTACTCCATTCTTTAAATGGTGTGGGTTCAACACTGGTATTTCATAGCTGCAGAATAATTCCTGTGGATATATGCAGCACTACACTGGTTATTACTAGCTTTTTTCTCTTTTTTTTTTTTTTTTTAACATATTTTATTAAAAATAGAAGAAAGTGGAATTAATTTTGGCAGCTTATCAATTCCACTATAGAAATTAACATTATATTTAGATGTTGACTTCTTAAAGAGTAATTCTCTGTATTAAATGATTGAAATTCACAGTGGATATTTGGCAAGTCACCCATTCAGTTTCACATACCTAGTGCAAACCCCTACTTAAAAATATAAAATAAAATGTGAAACATTCTGAGATGCTAAGATGCACTATTGCAAGACTGCCCATGTGAGGGGGAATGAATAAGACCTGACTGGAACATACAAGGAGAAGCTTTCTCAATTCCTATATTCTACAGGAAATGTTCATCAACAGTCTGTCTTCAACCTGCTTGGGCACAGGACCTTTGTATGGTATTTCATAGTAAAGGTTCTTACAAAAGTTCAGTAATGGTGTAGGTTGATTGTAGGGGATCTCTGTTTATGCCTCTAATTCTTGATTGTTTTCAGGACATCTAGAAGTCAGGATGCTTACTTCAGTCACCTCATGTTTGAATTTCATCTCACTTTAGCTAAATCTGTGTATTTCCAGCTGCCAATGATTTTATGCCAAGCTATAGTGCATTCTAAGATTTGTCCTTTCTTTATATATTTATTAACTTACATTTGATATTAAGATATATTTTTAAAAACTATTATTATTTGTTTATTCATTTCAGAGATGTTCTGTTGTGGGCAGGAATACGTGAATGTGTCAGACACCATATGCTGCTCAGGTTCCAGTGGTGAGTTCCTAGCACATAGAAAGAATGACCAAGTGCCAGTAAAATGCTGTGAGACTGAACTTATTCCAAAGAGCGAAGAATGCTGTAATGGAGTTGGATATAATCCTTTGAAATATGTTTGCTCTGATAAGATTTCAGCTGGAATGATGATGAAGGTAATTGATAGAAAATCTCTTGGTAGCTCTGATTTGATGATGGAAAGAGAAATACACTGTTCATAACTATTTTTCTAAAATAGGAATATAAAAACTCTTGTGTGCATTATTCATTTTCACATTACATCCATATTAATACCGAATGAGTTCACCATGATTGATGTTATTGCAATGAATTCTAAAGGAATTAATAATGATTAACTGCCTCTGTGAAGTGTTGCCCAGCACTTCAGATGAGAATAGTGGCTAAAAACTGGCATACTAACAAGAGTGGCATGTATAGCCAGCTTCCTTTCTGTGACCACAGTTCCTGATGATGTTCCTTAAGTGGAAATTGAAGTGGAACTCACCAGGTCTGAAGTATAAAAATGTTATTACATTTCATTTTGGGCAGGCAGCATGGAACAGATTACCCAACCTCCTAAAAAATATAAATAAAATTAAAGGAATTAATATTTTCTTAATGACTTCATCCTGATCCTATAGAAAACCAGTGTCTATTTCCACATAAGGTTCAGCAGTACTAGGATAGGTCTCTGTATATATTTTAGCAACAATGCAACAATGAAGGCATTCTATTCTTTGATGCCTTTTGTGCCTAATGAATGATACAGAATGATACAAATAAAGTCTATTTGCTTTTTTTTTTTTGTCTGAGTGGCCAGTGACTATAGACAATTTGACCAAATTTTCAAAGCTTCGAAGTATTGCAACTGCAGTCAGATTCAATAGAAATCCAAGAATTAGCATCTTTGTGTAAGCTGTAAAAATACGATCAACTGTTATTACAATTTTGTTTAAGAAAATGAATGTTTCAAAGGATGGAAACCCTGATTATATATATGCATATAAATGTATATTTGTATTTAAAGAAAGAGAGGGAGAAACTGGGTGAGAGAGGAAGCAAGAGGTTTGGATACTGTGAATTCCACAATATGGAAATCAGGTAGATATTGTGGAATTCATCACTAAAGTAAAAAGATAAACAGACCCCATCCTCCCACATACAGGTGTTCCTGTATCCTTTTCATTCATCTACTAAGTTAATGCACAAATATTTCTTCCATCTTCTCCTTTTCATGTGAAGGTTTTCATGTTATTTCATTTTCAGACTGAATAATTTTCTCCTAGAGAAAATCCAAGTATTGTGATGAGTCAGCTACAGTTCCTCAATGCATTGTATTAGTAGTTAATGCAAGACAAAAATGACTGAGAATAGGTTAATGAATTCTGGTAGATAGCATGTTAGATCCACACCTTAGGTATAATGTATAAACAAAGGAAGCTCTTTGTATTTCACTTACCCGAAGTAGAAAAGAGATAGCAGTGCTGGCTTTCTGATATGTATAGATTTACTAACATTAAAAGAACTGATATTCTGAGACGTATTCTGTAGCTACTTTATATGTGGATCCAATCCATCTTTATCCCACTATACTGATAAGTATCACAGTGAAAATTTGTGAAAGTTCCAGGTTTTGGAAATTAAATTTGCTGAAGTTCATAACCAGCTAAGAAACGAACTTCAATAGGTAAATCAAGGAGGCATTACATATAATATCTTTTTTTTTTTTCTTTCCAAAGTTTGTAGCCTAATAGGTACAAATATTTGTAGCAAATACTGCAGTACATTTTTTCCTGCAACAGTCTATATTTTATGAGAACTAGTGCTCTCTAACTTATGGTTTGGCAAAAATATTATTTCATTGATTTTAATGGAAGCTCATGGTTGTTCAGTGTATATTTCTATTTCTGTGAATTGTTCTTTATGGGTTAAATCTTCTATTGCATCAGAGGTCTTCTTATTGCAGCCAAACTGCTGTTTAGGAGTGATGTGGCAGAGGACACAATTTACATCACCCATGGACAGAGTTCTCATCCTTGACAGCTGCCAAGGAATTGCGTATAGCCCTCTTGTGTACTTGGCAAGCTATGTGAAGGGTTGGGAGTTTGCTGCTGATTTGCCACAGGATATTGGCCTTTGCAGAGCAGAATGCTCAAATTCTAAGATGAAATCCTGTTCTTATTTGATTATAGACTCTTCTACTTTCAACAAGCTCAGCCGTTTGGGCTTCCAGCTCTATATTAGTGGTGTTTTCATGCCACAACAACAACAAAAAACCTCTAACAACAAAAGACGTTTCTTTTAGAAAGGATTGTAAAAGTATTAATAACTAATGATGGTAGATGGGCTGAAGTCTGGAAAGGTCTCCCATATGCTAGAAATATCAATGTATTCAATTTGTTTGCTTGATTAGTGTGTTGCATAAAGACAGAGAATACTAATGTAAGCATTTATAAAGAATGTAAATATATTACAATGGTATGTATATTCCTCAGATAAAAGAAGAATGCAAGGCTAATATCCTTTGCCCTTTATCGATGGAAGAAACAGCAAATTGTGGAAAATGTGACTTTGATCCTAAAGAGAATATCTGTGCATGGATAAAAGGTTCATGGAGTCCTGCAGAAAGGGAGATAAAGAAAGGTGTATGTCCAGGTGAAGAGGAGATTGTCTACACAGGAAGTCCGAACCAGTATTCATTTATGGGTAAGGAAAAATGGCATCTCAAAATGGTGATTTGCTAGTGTATTTAATTCACTCTGGAGAAAAAGATGTCCTGAATGCTATCAAGTATTCTAATTAAATGTGAAGCAGTTGTAGTGAAGTAGCATTCTTTAAGAATTAATCTGTGAATCAGGACAGTATCTTCAGGGAAATTAAATAAGCAGTAAGATGTTCAGTGGCATACATAAGGTCTGAACTTGCTTTCACAGATCATTCATAGAAGTATTACTATATCAGAAAATAGCCCTAAGTGAACATCATCTACATCTACTTGTCTTTAAAGACACAATTAGTCCCATAGGCACAGGGAGAAAAAAACCAACCAAACCAAACAACCAAACAACAAGAACAAAACCACTTATTTAGTATTTTGATAAGACTAAGCTGACCTATATGTCTTTTTCTAGACTTGAACCTCGAACCTTTTATCACATATGAGTACAGAGTGGCTGCTTGGAATAGCTATGGAAAAAGCTTCAGTGAAATTAGCAGAGCTGTCACTAAGCAAGATGTGCCACAGGGTGTGAGTCCTCCAAAATGGGCCAAGGTGGATAATCGGGAAGACATGATACTTCTAAACTGGGAGGAACCACTTCAACCAAATGGTATTGATACGTGTTAAAAAAAGAATATGTTCTAGCATTCAATTGAGAGTATTTCAAAATCATAAAATGTTCCTTAATTAATCACTGACACTGTAATATAAATTCTGCAAGAAGAATTTGCTCTGTGTGGTAATCATTTTCACTGCAACTAAGAGTAGAGTCTAACTTCACAGAAAACAATACACTATGTTTCTAAGAAATGCCCAGAAGACTGTTTTGAGGACAGTTGCAATAATAATTGGCAAATATGATCAGAAAATCAAAACTTGTTACAAAATATTTGCGGTTTTGGGATTGGGGAGGAGTGGGTGTGGTACTCATGTTACTTTCAGAAAATCTTGCTTATGAATTTCAAACAGTGAGAAAACTTGGAATAACAAAACTGAGAAGTACTGAGGTGTTGATGTAGAGATTGAGGTGATATCTAGTAATTGATGTTAGTCGTTTAAACAGGATGACTGTCTCTTACAGTGGTTGCCTAGAGATTTCATTTAATATTTTCTATGTGCAGACTAGGTTATTAGAATGTACCATCATACAGGATTTCACAGCTAACAAAAGGGAAAACTTACTTTCTGCAATAGGTCTTATTATTCACTATATCATTCTCCGAAATGGAATTGAACGTTTTAGAGGAACAGAGATGAGCTTCACAGACACAAGTGGTGTGCAGCCATACCAAGAATATTCATACCAGCTGCGAGCCTGCACTGTTGCTGGTTGCACAGACAGCAGCAAGGTTAGTGAATTGGTCCTTATGGAACAGGTGCCAGAATTTTATCTGCCAGTGTGGTAACATAAAAATGATTTTGGAAAGATGTAATTGGAAGACATGATGATTTTTGAGTAAGCAAGTAAAAAAACATCAATAACCTTGTTTGGATTCAACTACTGAAAGGTGATTATTTGGTACCCAAGGTTGATACAAGGAAGTGGAAGGAGAAAGCAGTATGTCAGGCTTGGCAAAGCAGAAATTACACTGTAGGAACTAATGATTGGTAAAGAGAAAGCTGTGTGTGATAGAATAGAGCAAGAAGTATTAAAAAGCACTTTCTCTAAGATTTGAAATTAAATATTTGCTTCTCACTAGGAGTTCTATATCCTCTTCTTCCTTGGTATTTCCTATTTTATCTACTTTAGCTCTAGTATATCAATTTGTTCAACGATCTTCCTATCCCGAGCCTCCATCCACTATATTACTCTTCACTAGCTTTCCATGTCTGCACCTGTTTCAGGCTTTACACTCTCTTTGTGTACAATCTGCCTTTGCTTCAGTTTTAAGCAAACAGAATCTCTTTCTTCCCTTCCTCACAGTTTCATTTTCTTTAGTATCACTTTGAGTTAAGGAGGCATTTCACCAGCATTGCTATTTAACCAGCTCTAGTTCATATTCTGCAAATTACTAGATTTATTCATACTTTGGAAAAAACTGTTTTGGTTTTATTATTGTGAAAAAGGTGACCTCTTTTTCACAATAATATCCTTGCCTCTGTGAAAATGTAAATCCAGGACTGCAAGTATGCAGTCTGTGGGGCAGAGGTGGGGAATAATGCCTGTGCTTTGTAATTAGAAGATCTTTGAAATTAAAAATTGGTTTTGTTTGTAGGTTGTTTGGTTTGGGTTGTTTTTGTTTTGTTTTTGTTTGGTTTTCTTTTCAGGTGTTTAAATGTTTTTCTTATTGGTGGAGTTCTTAGCTAAAAGTATAAGAAAAGAAACACTGATGCAGATAGGCACATACACCTGTCCACAGAGATGTGGTCTGGAAGCTGTGTAGGTATAGTTGCTGCAACCATTGGTTTGACCTAATAATTCCTGCTTTATTTCGCTTGCCTGTAATTAAGGAGTTTACTGTTTCAAAAACTGAAGTCTGCAAGTAGGGACAGATTTCACCAAATTCACTAAGACAAGATTTTATAGAGGGCACATTTTATATTTACAGCATAGTATAAGTATTTTGTGGTGGTAATAACAGAAAAAGAGAAGGGATTATTAAAGAGATAAAGATATGACTCATTAAACCAGTGCAATTTAGAAATGCCTCTTTAGGTGATGGTAGAGACATGGCAGTAGAAAATTAGCTGCTTTTTTTTTTTTTTTTTTTTTTTTACAAGTGCAAAGTTTTACAATCTTTTAAAAACTTTGGTTTGTTTACAAAATTGTTGAGTTTTAAAGAACAATAGAGTTCAGATTGCTTTAAGGTTTAGCCCCATGTTTACTGGTGCTTAAAATATATTAAATCAGGCAGTTAAAATGCAAAGACACTGACAAACCATATGGAAGAGAGTTATCAAGAGTTTTCAAGCAATACAGGTTTTTTTTGTTGTTTCAGCCTGTGCTATACACTGCAACTGAAACGTGGTGGACCTGTTGTGATAAATTGTAGACATAGACTTATGTAATGTATTCAAGGTCAGATTTCATTGTGAAAAGGGAGGAAAAAAAGTAACTAGTTCTCCAGGCCCTTGGTAATGATATGCCAGCCCAAACAACATTTTAAAACAAAACTGACATTCTCATTGATCATGGTATCTAGTGTACTATTACATTAAATTGCTGTTTAATTCATATGTCTTCAGGTAGTTGCAGTCACTGTCCAAGGAGTCCCAGAGAGTGTTCAGCCACCAGACGTCAGTGCTTTGAACTCAACAGCATTACATTTAAGCTGGATTGCACCCAAGAAACCAAATGGTATTATCAAAGAGTACCAGATCAGTCAAGTAGGGAAAGGACTTATATACACTGATGATGCAAGCAAAATGCAACACACAGTATCAGGTAAGGAGGCAGAGCTCTCTGAAATGATAATGTCCTGTCCTTTAGATATAAGACAGTATTAACATATTAAAAATGCTTCTTATAAGTAACTTTAAAATCCCTGGTACTGTGCACAGTTTAGAATGTTATATCATGACATTTAAATTTTTTTTTTAAATCTCTTAATTTCTGGTTGCTGTTTCTTAGAATATTAATGGATTTAATTTCAAAATCTTAAAATAAACCTGTCCAGCTCCATTCATGATTCATACTTTGTGGTGTGCTTGTGGTCTCAAATATTCTGTGTAGGCTTGTCATCCCTTCACACAGATTCAACTCTCTCTTTTACCATGATTAATGTGCAATAATGGCATTGAAATCACTAGTGCTGCTGTGAATGTGTAGCAGTGTAGGAGCAAAAAGCATCCATACTTGTGCCTAACCAAATAAGAGGAAAGAAGACAAAAAGGGAAAGATCCTGGGTGCTGTTTATAATTGTATATCTTGCTTATAGGTGTTTTCTAAATACTTTGTAAAATTTCATTTGTGTGTGTGTCTGAAAGAAGCTTCAGTTGACAGATTTTGGGAGAAGGTTTGACTCACACCTCAGATATTTTCAAACATTCAATTTTAGTTAAATTTGAATGTTGCACTAAAGCAAAAATATTAGAAACATTTCTGTTGAAGACAAAACAGGAACATAAACATTCTGCAATATCTTTTTTTCACTCTTTAACCTCACGTTACTCTTCAAAGTCTTATATCTATAGTTTTTAGGAATTCATAAATAATTCTTTTTTTTTTTTTTTTTTCACCTGAGTAGGAGACTTAAGATATTTAAGATATTAAGATATTAATACAATATTGTGCTCAAGTGTGAAATTAATCAACTGTATATTACACCCGTCGCCATATTTGGTGCTTCTGGACATGAGATATTAACTCAAACATGCCAGCTGGTGGTATGTGTTTTAGAATTGTGGTTGTAATTTTATGCTGTAAAGAACACTTACCAACAAGGAATGATTTATCAAACCCATAGAAAAATATTTCTCATGCTCCCACTGTTCTTTTCAAAAAGCATTTATACCTCCAGAGTAACTGAGATTTTAATGCAATCAATACTGGCTTTCTTACTAGTTGAAAGGGATAGGAAATTAAAAATCAGAAATAAGAAATTAATTTTTTTTCCTTTTTGTATGCCTTTTTCATTGAGCCACTGTCCAATGCTGCCATATTAAGCCAGGAGTGAAATAAGTGATTGTTCCTCCTGACAGTCATTATCAAATCTTATGCTGTTTTCTGCTGGCGATTCCTTGGGTAATAAAGCAGAATTCATGGCAGTGATTTAGAAATGTGGATAATTATTACTCTCTAAATTAAAATAATAAGATAAACCAAACAAATTTATTTCAAACATAATCTCAAATGTTTGAACTGTTTTCTTATTCCCCATGGCTGTATCTTTTCTTTTCTTTTCTTTTCTTTTCTCTTTTCTTTTCTTTTCTTTTCTTTTCTTTTCTTTTCTTTTCTTTTTTTTTCTTTTCTTTTTTTTTTTTTTTTTTTT
>JAOEGS010008560.1:80533-92871 GCA_025447755.1 Corythornis vintsioides | reverse complement strand
TAGGTGATCCTGCTCAGGCAGGGGGGTTGGACTAGATGATCTTCTAGGTCTCTTCCAACCCCTAACATTCTGTGATTGCCCCCTGCATCCTCCTGCTCAGGCTTGGACCTGCAGCAACTCAGGCAGGTGCTCCCCAGGTCCTCTGCTGGGGAGGATTCTGATACATTGATCACTAGATAATCACATTTATCTACCCTGTGGCATCTCTTTTTACTTCACCTCTGATCCTGACAGCCTGTCAGGCATCACAAGTGACCACACGATTCCAGGGCACAATGAACAGTTGAAGCTCAACCCACATCTGTGCTGCATTTTACCTGAAAGTCAGGTGGATCTGACATCCAGGATATCAAGACAGTGAGAAATCTTGGGAAGAATATGGATAAGAGTGAGCTTAGAAGTTTCTATTCAGCTATTGCTAGTCAGTGAGTCAGTGGCAAAAACCTGCTCAGGGGGAAACAGCACCAATAAGTGAGTAAACAACCAAACTCCCAGCCCTTAGGAATGACAAGAAGAAAGCTGGAGTGCTGCTGCAGCCCCCAGCCAAGCCTTGCTTTGCCTGGGCTCAAAAAACAGCAGCTTTAACTGTGTTTAACAAACACTTGTTTGTTCTTGCTGGGATTTAGGGAAGCTTCCATGAGGATTTGGATCCAATGATTCAATCCTTGCAAATTTTAGCAAGCCGAGCTGAGAGAAAATTAGCTAAAAAGAATAGAAAAATAGTTTTCTGAGGTGGCAGATCAGTTTCTGGAGAGCTGCAGGAATGGGCTTGGCACTCAGGGGAGCTGAACTGGTAAAGTTTTTTTGATGATGGCTTGAAGTTCTGGCTGCTGTGTTCTGGGGTAGGCAGATAATTGGAGTGGTCAGAGTTGGATCTGCAGTGCTGTGAAAACACTGTAATAATTCTGGGCCAGAAATGATCTAAATTTAGGAGAAAACATGAGCATATGGAGAATATATCTTCCTGAATTCTGCTGAGACCTCTGGGGAATTGGGCTGGGAGTTAATAAACTGTTAATGAAAATTCACACGACAGAAAAAAAATAAAATAAAATTCATTAACTAGGCCTGTTGACAGCTTCCATGAGAAGGTAAATCACAGTTTATAATCACTCACAGACCCTGCAGAAATCTGTGTGGGGTTTGCTTATTCGAGCTCTGATAGAACCACTGGAAAGGAATTAGAAATACAGGCAGAAAGGACATTGTTCTCATATTTTACAGGCCTGATTTGTATCTTGATTCCTTTTGCAGTGAAGGTTGCTAAGAGTTATGGCAGTCTGAGGGTCAACACATTTCAGGAGGAGCCAGCCCTCTCCCTCAGCCTGAAAAATCCCAGAATCTTGAGCTCCAAACTCCTGACACCCAGAGGGAACAGCATCATTTGCTGTGATTTATCCTGGCAGTTATATTATTGGGTGCATGTTAACCAGGACAAATAGCTGTCCAGGAGAGGAGCACGAGGAGCTCCAAATTACACTCCTAGAAACTTTTCTCCCTACCAGCCCAGGCAATGGATTTTTTCAGAGGGTCAGATCTCATCAGCAAACTTGAATGAATCATTCCTGGCTCTACTAGCAGTAAATAAGAGGAACCAAACCAAACTCCCCTGCCAAACCTTTCCACCAGGAGGTTCCACCAGGCTCCTAAAAGCTCTAACTACATAAACAAATCTGACTGCACAAAGAGCAGCAATAACAAATATGAAGGTGGTCACTGTAGTCTCTTCTCTTTCCTTACTTCATCCTTCAAAGCTGCTGTGGAATCTGGCACAATGCAATGCACTGCTCTGTATTTCCCTTTACAAAACATCCCTTTTTATGTCAGATGTGGTTTGCAGGCTCAGAACCACAGAGCAATTCCTCTCACCCAGAGAGGCAGCGTGAGGTTGTTGACACATCTCCAATACCATTGTTAACAATTATGACATGACTGTCAAACCTTATTATCAGCTTTTGGGAAGCTCTGGGAGATCCTGTAAGCACAATTGTTTGGCTTTTCTCTGAATCATTGCAGGAGAAAGAGGGAATGTTCTTTGCCTCTAGGAGGAATCACTGAGTGCCTGCACAGAGCCACAGCAAATAGGGGTTTTTGGGGGGTCCACTCTACCTCTGGTTATGTTGAGGTCATAGAATCACAGAATGTTAGGGGGTGGAAGAGACCTAGAAGATCATCTAGTCCAACCCCCCTGCCTGAGCAGGGTCACCTAGACCCTTTAGCTCCATCCTCAGCCTTGCACCAGCTCAGCTGCTCTGATTCCTCCAAGAGAGATTTTGGCAAGTGGCCCATAGCAGCAGGCCAAGGAGGGATGCAGCCCCAAACTAAGATGCCTAAATTGGAAAGGAGTGTGGAAGAGGTGGAGAGGGTTGGGAAAGGGCTGTGCAGTGTTGGGGTAACCTGAATTCCTTGTTTTGACCTGAGTGTCTCTATCAGACCTCCTTTCACATTCAGCACTCTCACATGGCCCAAATTGGCTCTGCTCAGCTGAAAATCAGCTGGAAAGTGTCTCCACCCAGTGCACACCACTCAGCCCATGAGACTGGCCCTGTTCTGCCTAAAGAGCTCCAGAAACATTCCCAGTGCCAGTAAGGGACCTGCTCCTGCTCATCTTCCCTACCTGCTGGTGCACACACAGCCCCTTAGTGCTTAGCATGACAAAAGGTAGAGCATTGTGGTGACAGGATAAGAAAACAGCAATCCTTGTGTTACCTGCTGCTCTCAGATCATAAACAAACTCACCCATTGTCCTGTTTTCTGTCGTGTGGCATCCAAAGGGAGGTTTGAGGAGAGGTTTGGAAGGCTGCAGTGAAGCAGCATTGCAGTTACCTGCTGAGCAGAGAGGTGGATGTCTGCAGAGTGGTTACCTCATGCATGCCTAAACTCTGCTTATTTGCTTTCTATCACCACTGCTAATCTGCCACGGGGGAGGTATTCTGCAGTCTTAAGATAAGATGTTCAGCAGGCCTCCATCTCACACCCTAGTGGCATAAAAAAAGAAAAGATATTACATTTCACACGCTGTTTCTTCCAGTCTGGAACACCCTTCTCCTGCTGGCCTTATCAAAACTCCTGTTATAATTGACAAGTTTTCATTGCAGTGAGAATCTTTGGGGGTGGGAGGGGAAGGTCATTGATTTCTCACAACTGATTCCATCTTTTTCTATGCCCCACTGCCCTAAATCACTACAAGTAGGAAACTATTTTCAAAATTTCTCAAGAGCCCTATGTGTATTGATTGAGTCTAACTTCAGCTTCAGACATTCAGTTCTTTCTTTGCCTTGAAAGAAAACCCTAAACTTCTGCAAGGCTGCTCAGTTTTAGTTGGGGAGCTGTTCCTGTGTCATTTATTTATGCTCTTCTCAATGGTGTTCAGAGCAAACCTTTGATACCTTGTTCAAAATTCCCTTATTATCTTTTTCATATTTGCCAGTGAAGGTTAATTTTATTTGAATTTTCTCTGTTGGTTAAATTACCAGCCCCAAACAGCTGTATTTTGTGCTAAATAATATTGCCTGTGTAGTCATGTTTATCATTCTTTCTCCTAGATTCCACTATCTCCAATTAAACTGCAAGAACTTGGAAACTTAGGAGTTCATTAATGGGGAAAAAAACCCCCTTCACTGTTGAATAAATCTTTTTGGTAACATCTTCCCTTTCCTTTATAACTATGTCCTGCAAGTTAATGCAGTTAGCACGAAGATTAGTGATAATGTTTTACCTCATTTCCCCCAATCTATTACAGTGAACAGCTCTATTAGAAATGTAGATGTGGTCCATCACCTAAAGGACCTCCTGTTTGGATTGTAAGTGATGCAAGTGCTCAGCACAGAGGCACATCTGGGGTTTACAGTGTTCCAGAGCCTTGAAAGAAGTCATAAAAATCATGTGATCAACTATTTTTTGCCCCCTCTTTTCAGTGGAGTTAAGCCAAATCCCAATTACCAGCTTTATATGAGATTGTTAACAGTAGATTCATTAAAAAAAAATAATAATAGAAAGATTTAACAGAAAATAGAAAACATGGGAGAGTGGAAAGCTTCTTGCAATATGAAAAAAAAAGAAAACCAAACAAAAAATGAAGATTTGTGCAAAATAACTTGAAAATGTAAGGAAATTTTATAGGCTCCACCTCTGGAGTCATTCGAGGCCAGGCTTGATAAGGCTCTCAGCAACCTGCCCCAGGTGGAGATGTCCCTGTCTGTGTAGGGAGGCTGGACTGGATGACCTCTGGAGGTCCCTTCCAGCCTAAAACATTCTATGATTCTACATCCTATGAAACCTCAAGCTGTTTCAACAGGTAGCACTGGTGCTTCTTGTGATCCTAACTGGGTTCTGTGGTACAAGGCAAACTAGTCCCCGTTGGTGACCAGGGGTGACAACACACATTCCTACAGCAGAGCTCTTCCTCCCGTGCCTTCCCTTTATTCCATGGACTCAGATGCAATATTCCTTCTGCCAACAGCTGGTTAAACCTACTCAGAGAAAAAAAAGATGCTCTCACCTTGCCAGCACCTTGGTGCCACACTCCTCCAGTTCAGCACCACTCAAGCCTCCGACATCTCTTCGGGGCGCGCGGGGACCACCTCTGTGCCACTCTCAGCAGCTGTGTTATTGGAGCAGGAGAAGGATGTTGTCTTCTAGGTGACAGCTTCTCTGTGTTTAGCTTTGGGGATGTCACTCCTCCCTCAAGGTACCCAGGCTTTAGTGACAGTTAATAATTAGATCTCCAAATGCAATAAAGCTGTCGTGTGAATGACGCCGGCGAGCGGCCAGAGGAAATCCAAAGCTGCAATTACAGCCCTAGCAAGCTCTGCTTTCTGCTCCTGGATCTGCAACTGGAAACAAAGGAGATTTCTCATGGTGTTTTGATAAGCTGTGAGGACAAACACACAAAATAAAGCTGTCAGAGATGCGATAGCAACTTTTTAATGCTGGTTGTTGCAAACACCTCTGTGGAACTCGGACACTGAGCAGAAGTTCCTGAAGAGGAAGGAAGGAGCAGAACGGTGATTTCATTTTCTTCCTTCTCCCTTGATAATCACATTTTATTTTGATTAAACATCGTTTGAATAATGTGATTTCTCTGCTGGTTTTGCTTTAGGTTCTTTGGGACAGGGTTATTAAGCTGTGAGGTTTCAGCAGGGAGAAGGAAAACCACAAGGGCCGGGGGGTCACCCGGGGACTTGGAAGACACATTTTAATCTCAACTGTGATGGCTCTTAAACTCATAGCCATGGAACAGGGAAGAAATGGATCCTACTGGTGAGCACTCATTGTTTATAGCATCAGAAAGTGAAGCAACTTTGGCCACTCAGGCAGTTCTTTCCAGCAGCAAATCCTCCCTTTGTAGGAAGGTTGCACTCACACCACTTAGTCCCCAAATAATGAGGAGCTAGAGAGGATGGAATGCATTTTAGTGGTGGATGGACAGCAAATTGTACCTAAAATCACTTCCACCTCCTCTGAACACAACCAGACCATGGAGAACACCCCTTCCCTTTGCCAATCAGAGGCTGTGGCCACTGTTGGGTGCAATCCCAAAAGCTCCTGGGTGCCTTTGCATGTGGATAAAAGAGGATTAAAAGTGAAATACAGACCAAAGATGAAGCCCCCAGTGGGAAACTGTCCCTGGGAGCTCTGTACAGTGTCATAACATAACTGAATGGAGCTGCACCCAGGTAAACCTGGCTGTAGAAACAGCCTGTAGGAAACTGAACTTCATAAAAACACACTTAGGCAAACAAACTGTAATTTCCAATGGAAGTTAATCTCTTCTATTCCTCTTATTGTGTTTGTAAATGGGATGCTGGTTTGAATTATGGCCCAGTACAGTACTTCTTTTATGCTTCACTAGTCACTGCTTGGGTATTTCAAGTATTTATTGTAGAATCTTGTCAACTCTCATTCATCATCCACCTTTGCATACCAGTCCTGCACAAGGATGGTTTGGAACCACAGCAAACTGACTGGCAGTGTGTTGCAAGTCAGCATTTCTATTGCCTCCCTGCAGTAAATTAATTACTCCAGAATAACCAGCAAGTATTTAGGCATGCATTTGAGTCAGTGGCATTGCTTAATGTGCTTAAATGTAGCTACTGTTTCTGCTACAAGCTGAATACTCTCATAGTCTTAAAATACATTCTATCAAATGGAATTTTGCCTCGTGTGTGTGATAACACTGATACTATTTTTACGAGGGATCATCTGCATGAAAATACAGCTTCTCTTTCACGCAGGGAGCTCTTTATTCTAGGGGTACTGTGGAGAATCTTTCAAAGATCCCTGCTAGCTGTCAGTAACTGGGAGCAAATCGATGTAATCTGCATGACAATACTCACATCATGACTTTGAAGAGGGACCGAACTTCTTTGGCTGCCTCTGCATCCGGAAATCACTTGGAAATAAAAAAAAAAAACCAACAAAACCCAAACCATTTCTGACATTCAGAGTTATCTTTGGCTTTGTTCCAATTCGTTTCATTGTAAACCGAATTTCAGAGGCAGCAGAGAGCCGGCGACAGCACCAGTGACACCTTCAGTTCAGATGGTACAAAGCATCCAGGAGCACAAACCATGGCATTCGTTAGGAAAGAGCTCCCTGATTTCTCCCCGGGTGGTGTTTAGAGGCTGGTGGCAAAGTGTTTGCTTTATAGAAGATAGAAGACAATAGTGTCACGTATTATAGGTAATAATAACTTCCCCAAACCCTGGAAAAAGGTGGAGATGCACTCACATGTGTGTTCCAGAGCTGAGTGTCCAAGTGCAAATGAAAGGAGATCTGCTAGAGAACATCTCTGTGGAGAAGACCCTTGGAGTCCTGACAGACAACACACTAGCCATGGGACAACAACGTGCCAATGGTCTCCTGGGGGGTGTTAGAAGTGTCCAGCAGGTGTAGAGAGGTTCTCCTTCCCCTCTACTCTGCCCTAGTAAGACCTCAGCTGGAGTATTGCAGCCAGTTCTGGGCTCCCCAGTTCAAGAGGGACAGAGATCTGCTGGAGAGAGTCCAACAGAGGCTATGAGGATGATGAAGGGGATGGAGCACCTGACTTATCAGGAGGGGCTTTTTAGTCTGGAGAAGACTGAGAGGGGATCTAATTCCTGTCTATAAATCCATGAGGGCTGGGTGTCAAGAAGGCAGGGACAACTTCTTTTCACTCGTGCCTTGTGATAGGACAAGAGGCAATGGATCCAAGCTGGAGCACAGGAGGTTCCACCTCAACATGATAAGAACTTCTTCCCTGTGAGGGTGCCAGAGTCTGGAACAGACTCCCCAGAGAGGTTGTGGAGTATCCTCTGGAGATTTTCAAGACCTGTCTGGATGCATTTCTGAGGGATCTGCCCTAGTTTTGGTTCTACTCTGGCAGGGGGGTTGGACTCAGTGATCTCCAGAGGTCCCTTCCAACCCCTACCATCCTGTGATTCTGTGAAATAACGTGTGCAATGTTATATCAAAGACAAAGCTCTGAGAAAGAACAGCCCTTCTCCTCTGAGTTCCAGCAAGCCAGCCATATAATCACCATCTTTCCTGCCCTGTAAGCTAGGTCCATGATCTCATAGCTAACATACTCCTTACAGAATTCTCCAGCATACTTGAAGGTCCTCCAGAGGCAACCCCTCTACAGATCTTTTTCCAGAGGTTGGGTTCTTGCATTGCTGCTCTTTTATCCAGCCTCTGTAACATTCATGGGACATCCTAGTGAGTAATTTTCCCAGTTTCTGCTGCTCAGTGGTCTACACGAGGAGAATTCATCCCTCAAAGCAGGCAGGGTTGAGCACAAGATGAACCAAAGCAATGAGGCAGCAACAGTGAGAAAGAACCAAACGAGCTATTCTCTCCCCCAGAAAATCCTCTGTTCTAGGAAACCTTTTGAGAGCTTCAAGTTTCCCATGGCAACACTTTATCAATTCTGTATAAATAGATTATTCTTTTCATCAAACACTTATTAACCTAATATCTCAGCAGCTTTAAGAGGCAACACCTAGAAAGAAAAACCATCAGCCAAATTTCAGACTGGCTTCTACGTTGGGAATTGGGAAGTGCAGGGAAACAAGCCATAGGCCACGCTTTGGAAAGTGTGGATACTTTGCTATGAGTACAAAATCACATGAATTCATGCAGTAAGGAAATATTTTAGTGGAATAAAACATGGTAAAGGAAGCTGTCCCTGCAAAACAAAATAAACCATCAGATTTCTTTGGTAAACAAGCTAAACTTAGCCTTTCTACCACAGGCCACACTGCTGCTATTGTTTTCCTGAAGACAATGGATAAAATCTTTTTTTTTCCTGAACTCTTTACATGTATTAAAGTGGATTTACTGAGGCTGAAAAGGTTCTATTATCTCCTCATGGACAGGTCAGATGTATTAGAATGGCAATTCTTCCCCATGTTTTTAATCCTCTCAACATGTTTCCTTCACATATCCAGTAGGAAGCAAAGCTAGCAGGATTGAAGAGAAATTCTGCAATATGCCAAAAAAAAATTTGCAAATACGACTTCAAGGTAATGGAATAAATTACAGATCCCTGAAGGAAAGAGAACACTGTCATTTCTGAAACTCAGCTGTTATAATTGGGCACCCCAATGATGTATAATCCTGTATGAATTAGTAACTACAATGGTTCCACTGAATAGGTCAAAACCATTGCAAAGATACAGGCTTCTGCTTGGCATTAATTTATCACTGCTTTTAATGAAACTGCTATGAATAAATCTGGGCCATTATTTATGAAGTTACCTACCTAGCCATTCATTTCTTTTAATTACAATTTTCCAATCACTCTGTCATGCCATCTTTTCCTCTACCACTTATATAACCACCTTTTCCATACGTCAGAGTTATTCATTCATATTTCTTGATATTTAGATTTACTATCCTCACTGATATTCCCACTTCCCAGCTTTTTTTCTCTCAGAAACATCAAACTGAGAGCATTTTGTCCAACTTGATAAGATTTTGTTGTGGATCCAGGACAATCCTGTTGCTAAACTACAAGAAAGTTCTTATTATTCACTGAAAGAGTACAGAACACAGTACACTTTAACTCGACACAAAGTCTTTGGGAACCCTCTTCTTCTTGAATAATTGATGTTTTCCTTGGTTTGATTCTGTATCAAGCTGCCTGAAATGATGCCATCCAGGCGGTTTTAAACATGTGATCTCAGAACTCTATGTTCTAACATAAGACTGGTTTATTAAAACCAAAAATTCCCTTCTTGAACAACATTGCAGTTGCAAATTCACTAATTGCAACGTTCAGCCTTTTCGTAGGGGCTATGTTTTCATGATGTTAATGGTGTAGAACAGCCTGCTTTAATTAGGAAAGCATCATGCATATTCCTAATAGGACAGGAAAGAGATGACATATTTTTCATGGGATTGTCAAACCAAGGCTAAATTACATAGGGATGTTGTTGCCAATGGCAGAACAGCAAGAGTTACAGGTATTTGCAACTTCTGCTAAATTGAAGAAGCCAAGATGCTTGCCCATATGACTTAGAGGGCTCAGACTGGTGTGGGAAGTCCAGATTGTCTCCCTTGGTAGATGCTGAAAGCTGCTGCCATCCCATACCCTAAAGTGTTTTCCATTACTTGGCACAGCAACACTGCCACTAACACGAGGAGATGCTTGTTAAGAGCTTCTCTTCCAAAGCTGACACCTTTCAACATATTTTTCATGTGGTAGCCCTGCCCTACCTTCTGCACCTCTATAGATTCGATTGGTGCTTTTGAATTAGTGAGGATCAAAATGCCCTAAGCTGTGCTATTCATGTTTTATTCATGTTTTCAACCTCTCGTTTTATTTACCTGATGCACTGCCTGCCAGAAGTAGTTTTTGGCAGACAACAGATAATTCATTTTGTGGACATCTGCTCAAAATGCTTTGTGAATAATTAGAGAAGTCTGTAGGGTCTATTCAATGGGATTGAGCACCAACAATATCAAGGGATTTCTGATCCTCTACTCCTCCTTTTAATAAAATAAATGGCTTCTTTAAAAAAAAAATAAATAAAAAAAGGAAAGTTTATCCAGTATTTAAATTATATTGCTGTAGCAGAGTAGAAGAGCTTATGTTAGGACCCGTTGGGCTGCAGTCATCTTTTTGACATATTTCATTGCCTCCACTCGGATGGTGAAAGAGGGAATAATTTAAAGCAATATATGAAAGACCAACTTCATGAAAAAGGAGATGGGAGGAAGAGAGCTGACTGCTGTGTGAAGATAAGATGCCACATTTTATTAAAGAGATGCTAACTTTAAGGGATGAGCACACACTCGTTTCGTTAGTGTGTTTTTTTACTTGCTAAAAGAAGCAAATCAAAGTGAAGTTCTTCAAAGTACGTGTGTGCTCACCTATCAGCACAGTTATTCCTGCTCATTAGGGTAGATTTAGCCAGAAACATCTGGTGTAATTTAGAGATTCACACCATTTCTGCTCCAATCCAGATCTGGCTGGAAACTCACTGTTTGCTAGTGGTGGTTTGTTCCATTTCAATGGCCTTTGGTTTATGGGGGAGCTCAAAAGAACTATTTCCTCAGTATTTTAACCTACCTAAAAGCATCCACCCTCTTCAGAGTTTCCAGATATAGCACATTGAGAACAGGTTTTCAACATCTTGTTGATGCTTTCATTTTTAAGAATGATATGTATTTTTGGCATGTTTTTAGAATACTCAGAAATAACCAAAATGAGTAACACAGTAAGTAATCCCTCTTTTTTCTTAGCTCTTTGGCAGACAAAATATTTTGGATTGTCCTCTCTATTTTTATTGAGAATATTTCTCTAAAGTGCTGACAGCATTTACAACTTAGAGAATTTCATCCAATGTGCCAGTGACACAAATACTTTCTTTTTTTTTTATGATGGTTGTGTACACTAGACAAGCATCCTCATCCCTGTGGCAACACGACCATCTCCAGCCACTGACTGAGCCTACAGATGGAATTTTGATGTGATTGTCTCCTCTATCAGGTTTTGGAGTTGCCTTGTGAGGGTTTTGTTCATGGAAAAAGGTACAAAATGAGCCTTATAGTTGGCATTAGCATTGCTAACTGCACTTTGACCTTGTTGTGAAACAATGCTCATACAAGAATCCAACCTTTAGTTTCTCTTAATCAGTATAGGGCTTAAATGACCCGTTTTGTAGCCATTAATTGGGTGTTTTGTTTGGTTTTTTTGTTTGATTTTTTTTTATAGTCCTCAACTAAACAAAATAAAAAATCAGGAAATATGTCACATCTTTCACAGTTATATTTTCTTACAGAAAAAGAAAAACCAAACAAACCTCAGATATTTTTCTGTCCCCTTCTAGTTTGTCCACAACATGACAGTATATTCCAGCACAGGGCAGACCCATCAGGGTCACCAACTCAAGGAACCTTCAAATAAACTTTTTACTTTCTAGAAGAATTAGTATTTTGCATATATCAGGGTAATCCAAGAATTAAAGAAATACAAATACATGCTAACTTAATGGCTTGCACAGAGAGAACTCACCTCACTCTGTTCAAACTGCCCTGTCATTTATCCTGGGGTGTGATGCTTATTTTGAACTCTGCTGTTGAGAGCACAGGTCAAAAAATTCCTTCAGAAGGAAACAAGTTGCTCAATCTGTTACCCAGATGCATCCCAGTCCTTCTTCCCTTTCTGCTTTTTTTTTTTATTCTCCCCTTCTCTCTCTTTTTATTTATTTTTTTGTATTGTTTTGCATCTTACCACGTGTTTCTTTCATGTAGAGTTGCTTGTTTATTTGTACAAATGCTGTGAAATGAGGAATGCAAATATCTGGCCTGGAAAGAGGAGTTGACAGTTTACTCTGAATGTCACTAGGTATCTTGCTTTTGCAGCTATTCCAGTGCCTGCAAATCTTCAGTATTTACACCCACTGTTAATATTTAAGAACCAAGATCTATTGCAAGGTAAATAGAGAAGAGAACACTGAAAATGTCATTGCTGTTATTATTAAAATAATATACATGGTCCTCTTCTTGGACCACACTTCTGCATTTCTTATCTGAGTGGATGGGCTGCCTGGTTTTCTCTCCTTGGTTTACACCTTAAATAAGACACCTTAAACCCCAGGAAATTAAATGCACCTAAAGCTCTAAACATTACAGCACTTGCATTGCCAGATGCAATCCACTAAAAGAGAAGATGTGCAGCAAAATTTAAACATAACTGACTCTTACATAGGGTGAATCACAACCTTGTTAATGATATTGTACCTCTCAGTTTAATCTCTCTGTAGCTAAAGGAGAAAAAGCTCTATGGAGGGAACTCACCCAGCATGGGGAGAGCTGCTGGAGATGAGGGATGGGCAGGTGACCATGTTTTT